>JACVVK020000014.1:297500-330000 GCA_018292915.2 Batillaria attramentaria | reverse complement strand
GGTGGCTGTTGGGCTTGCAGCTACAGGAGCCTAACCGCGGTCAAAAGGCAGACACTGAAGGGTCTCAGAATAGGAGGAAACTCGACTCCAGCTGGTTCCATTAGTGATAAACGCGACCGGCCCTGCACGGGGTCCAACAAACCAAGCCAAGACAGCTCTTGTTGGGGGGGGGGGGAGAGGGGGGAAGGCTGGATGGAAATCTGAGGGTAGGGTTGGGGGTGGGGGTGGGGGCTCGGGATGTCTTCGGGTGTTTGCCGTGAAAGCCACACGACAGGCCTGGCTTTGAGATGAGCTAATGGAATCACTACAGCCGTGTGAACCGGCGCGACATCCCGCAGGTTACGAGTGTCCTTCTCAGTGCGTGTCAGCATCATGTGGACAAGGTCTTGCTACACTGAGTTGTAACAGGAAAGACCGAGGTCATGAGCATGCCGGGATGGATTGAAAGCCGCACAGAGGAAAGTGATGTTGGACACATATCAGTGACGAAAACGCAATCATCACTGAGCGTCAGTCGAGCTCAGCCTGAAAAAAATCCAACTCAGACCTGAGGTGGCCCGTTTCCACCAGACAGCACCGACTGACCTGATTTTTCGCGGCGCTGTCCTCAACTGGACAGGCAAGGTTCTTAACTGAGACAGGTGCAAGCAACTGGTTGTTTGGTTCTTTCAAAAACGCAAAAACGTGATCAACGCGCAAAATTTTGAGAAAGAGATACACGGAGCTGGCTGCTGGCCTTTCCACCACATCAGGATGGCATCCACGCCGAGGAAGGGGGGGGGGGGGAGGCGTAATGAAAAAAAAATACAAACAAACCCAAACCAAACCAAAACAAAACAAAACAAAACAAAAACAAATCCCACACTTTTGGGGCTGTCTGATGATCATCGAACACACAGACGAGTCGAGCATTAACAGTACGAATTCGCAGTCCACGAGTTAAAAATCGTCTGATCAGTGTCTGTTACAGTGCATTTAGAATCGTGATATCATCACAAAGACGTTTTTGATTGGTTTATTTTTGTGCGCGTGTCATTGTCAACGCATCACAAATTGAATTTATTTATTTGTTCTCGTCCTCGGATAGCTCTTCTGGTGCGCTGGAATCGTGATATAACAGACCCCAAACTCACAATGAGTTCTTTTTATGGCCGGAGTGTCAACACACTGCAAACCAATTTTTTTTTTTTTAATTCAGCCATTCGATACAGCTGCAGAATAAAAAACAAATGGTGGCGAGCGGCCAACTGAATCAGTTTCCTCTATTTAAGTCACGATTTCCTGTGAACTAGTGGTGCAAACGTTGCCCGTGCATGGGTTGACTTCAAAACGGTTGACTGAAAGGCAGGCCGGGTGATTTTCTTTGACGTCATGCAATGCCGTTGTCACGACTCGAAACTGTTTGCTCTCTCTCTCTCTCTCTCTCTCTCTCTCTCTCTCTCTCTGGAATTCTCTGCCTCTCCATGCGAGATCATCCCCTTCACTTTATTAAGAAACGGCTTTTTAACTTTTTTCGTTCAGTTCAGTAGCGCTGGAAAGCCAGTTTATGCCCATGTATTCAGCCCACAAGCACTTAGAAACCAGTCTTCACTAATCATTACTACCGTAGTCATTTATTCACACCCAACATGTACATATTTACACAATCTTGTTAGTTTGCATTAACTTAACTTTAATCATTTCAGGTTTTCTTGGTTATCTTTGCCATCTATTTTAGATATTATGCTTATTCTCCGCCTTCTTCTATTTCAGTTTTAAATGTCTGTAATGTGTATAATCCTAAGCTTACTTTTACTCTCGTACTGTAGTCTAGCAACGGCAAGGTTGCAAACTGGCCCTTTGGCCAAAATCTTCTACCGTTGGAAAATAAAAGATTGTCATTGTCATTGTCATTCTCTCTCTCTCTCTCTCTCTCTCTCTCTCTCTCGGCTCTCTCTCTCTCTCTCTCTCTCTCTCTCTCTCTCAGTGGGTATAAACAAGGATATAATTATACATACTATTGCACACACAAAGCGGTCTACACGCAAAACAAAATAGTAAAGGCATACATACACATCCTAGTAATATGAAACACGGAAACGCACAATTAGCAAGGACCGAGACCAAAACTGACATGCACGCACACGACTATGCAAAGAAATTCAAACGGCCTGCGGGGTAAAAAATGCAAATATACCATCGTAATTTGTAGTGTATACATGTAAGAGCATGAGGCCACGAATGTGGCTACTTTACATGGAAATTATCTTCTGCTTTGTGTTTTTTTTTTCTTCTCTTTTTCTTTAAACTAACCATTACCCACACGTGTCTTGTGAAAATGATGATTGATCATGATTGTATTGTGCACTGATGTGTAACTCCCCCTTGGTAAGAATCAAGTATCCAAACAATAAAATATGTCAAGTCTCTCTCTCTCTCTCTCTCTCTCTCTCTCTCATCCTCATCCCAAGCATACCCCACCCCTCTCCCTGAGACAGATAAAAGAAGAAGTGGTGGCCACAACATGCCCCCGGAATAAAACCGGGAGAAATGCATTGCAGTGTCACGAGGTGACGTTTCGTCTTTCGTTCTGATCCCATTTCCCTCTCGTAACTTACGCTTCAAATTCAGGGCAGCGTCTCTCTCTCCCGGCACTCTTTTTATTCCTTCAGTAGTTTTTAACCCTATCAAGCCGCTCAAGTGACGCTTTTAAAGTGCGGCCATCTTGACTGGAGCAGCCTGGGAGGCGTTGCCTGCCTCGGCCCTGATTGCTTTCCCTTGTTTATGACGACGCGGCTTGATGTAGTTTTCTTGTTTCCGAGCAAGAAGAGCGAGAGGAAAGATGTTATCTCCCTTTTTCTGATAGCGCGAGGGGGTTTTGTCGAAGCTGATTTGATGCTGTCTGCTTTAGTAGGCATTCCCCCCCCCCGTGTTTCAAAGCAAATTGTTTTGTTTTGGATGCAGTGTGGTTGCAAATTTGACTGCTACTGTGTTCCAAGTTCCCTGGTGATTTCTTTGTCAGTGTCATGATCAGTCTCCTCCATATAGTAAATTTGCACCTCCTTGTTGGTTCACCTCCATTGTAATTAGTTTTGTCTGCGGACTGACAACGGTTTCATAAAGTTGTCTGGTTTCCGTTCAGCTTGCAATAACTGTACTAAGTAGCACTGAAAACGCAAACGAAAAAATTGCATCCAGGTTTTTTTTTTTTTTTCTTTCATAGAATTCCATTCTACACACGTCATTAGAAGTCAAGGCCGTTGCAGACTGTGATCAAATGGAGCGTGTGTGGAGGATGAAGTCTGTGATTTTTGTGTGATAATCTTAAATAGTTATTTTAGATTATACCTACCTTAATACCAAGACTGTTTTTAATTCATAGAAATCTCTAATTTAATTGAAGTGTTTATTATGTACTATCTTATGTGTGTATTTTTAATCTGATGTGTATCATTGTCTTTGTTTGTCCACCACACCCAAATTTCCCTCTGGGATAATAAAGATGTATTGATGGATTGATTGATTGATTGATTGATTGATTGATTGATTGATTGATTGATTGATTGATTGATTGATTGATAAGTCAAGTTAATTTTCCGACCATCCAGGGGCCTAACACAAGTGCGGAATTTGTTCTTTGGCCAATAGCAACGTTGAAAGAAGTTTTCTACAAGACCTGTATGCCTGGAATTTTAGTTTCAGCGATAAATCAAGAAAAGTGAGCCAGTAAATAAATCGCGTTTTATTGGTGTTCAGCTAATCACAACTGAACTGACACTGCAAAAACTCAGAAGTCCTTTTAACTCATTTTTCATTCTTCCCTTTCGAAATACAAGACTGCAGACTGCCCTGTTCCTCGGTGTAGTTACTGACGGCGGGTGTAAACGTAAACAGTCATACTTGTTTCGATAACATACGCGTAAGCCTAAACTGACAAGGTGCTTCATCTCCATTACCCATCAATCAGAGTGACTACTTATCTTCCAGGTAACAACGTCGACGATGCTATGATCGGGAAATCCTAGGAATGGCCTGGCTCTCACGTCCAGTCAAACATTGTTGTCGGAATAATCTGGCCGAAATTCAGTGCAGCGGTGCTTTTTTTTTTTTGCTTTTTTTTTTCATTGTTCTGTTGTTTGATCGGTCGAAACGAGTGGTCTACAAAACTCAAAAAAAAACTTATAAAAGAGGAAATTGTAACAGAGCAGTAGGAGTGCCTTGATGGTAATATTAAACCGGAACAAGTGTGCTGAAACGTTAAAGGAACTGCATCTGAGTGAGTGAGTGAGTGAGTGAGTGAGGTGTTTGTGTGTTGTTTTTTTTTTAATTTAGCTTAATGCCGCGCAAGCAACAAAGACTAATTCGCAGCTAAGTGTGCCTTCATTACGTGAAAACGGAATATTGGAATTTGTTGAAATTTACTCTACGCGTGAGTCTATGGCTGCCTGATTTTTGTGAATTTTTTGGTGAATTTTAAAGCATTTCTACAGTGTCATCTGCAACGTTATGTGTAAGAGGAATATATAGCGTTTTCCTCCAAATTTGCACCTCTGTTACGTAGCCTGTATCTCCGCCAACTGTTCCCTTAAATTCTATCAGTGCATAACAGATTACACACGGCCTATCATAACATCCTGAGCCGGTGATTGTTTATCGGGAACCTCGACACCCCCCATCTTCTCTCCGCTAGAATACAAAGCGTCCCATATCTGCAAGCGGACAGGTCTGTGTAAACAATGCACCACTGATGCCTGCTCCGTGTGTCTGCACTTTGCATCATCCCCCTCCCTCATAGCAGCAGCGATTTGCACCCCGCCTGTCACGTGCACCCATTAGCGTGTGTCTGGAATATGTATCCTGGGCGAAAATTGGAGGATGTGAACATTTTTCTTCTTTTATCCTGGGTTTACTGAGAAAAACGTGTACCGTATATACTCGCTTGGAAGTGCACGTTGCCGAGACTGAGAATACCAAATACCAAGTTAGTTAGTTAGTTAGTTAGTTAGTTAGTTAGTTAGTTGGGGCTTAACGCCGCGCAAGCAACAAAGACTATTTCGCGGCTATTCAAATACCAAAGACGTTTTGATAATAATAATGAGTATTGTACAGGCGCTTGTTACCCATTTTCACGAATCGGCTCAAAGCGCCGCGAACTGAACCCAACACGCACGCTCGCGTGAATCACACGCATTCTCTCACACACTGGACGTAAACACATTACAATCACGTGGTGTGAAGAGTTAGCTCAGCTATTTTAGTTTCGGAACTTAGAACTGCATTTATTTTTAAAATTTTGTGGGCTGAACATTGCCCGAAAGCTTTTCGGTTGAACTGAAAAAAAGGAACCTTCGACCAAAGTTATTCCGACCGACATGTAGATTTCGACCAAATATCAAACACCGTCAAAGACTGACGTTAAGCCTTTTCGACTAAAGACGTTTGGAAAAAAGCCTGGGGAGCTTCGACCAAGGGAATTTCGACCGACACGTCAATGTCGACCACATATCAAACACTAACACAGACGTTTGGCATAAAGATTTTTTGACTAAAGATGCTTCGAAAAGACAGCTTCGACCAAAGGTGTTTCGACCGCCGAGCGCTGACATTAAGTTCGACCAAAAGCGATCGGTTTCTCTGTACAAGGTAAGGGCCGCTGCTACACGTTGCCAGGATTGGTACTTGCAGGGCTGGCAACGCTGGCAACCCTAATTAAATCGCTGGCTGCCAAGCTGGCAAATATCCCCTTGCCGGTGCCGGGCGGGAATAGAAAGCCGTTCTATTTTTCCTGGCAGCCAGCTTGCCACAGGCAGCCCGTGCAGCCAACTGACCAGTCACTGCCGAAACCTTGCAACGCCGCTGGCTGCGTGTGCGCCAAAACCGTTGCCCGCCAGCAGGCAGCCGAGTACGGCAACATGCAGACTGGCAGTCGTGCAACCGTGCGCTTAATCCATGTCTTGTGTGCCGGCTGGCTGTGTGTTGCTAGGTCTGCTCTCTGATACAATTAGGACTGGTGTAAATTATACCCATCTGTATTGTGGACCGGCGCTGAGATGTGACCCAAAATATCAGCACGTCCACTGATCGGTCTGGCATACGGTCACATGCCACTGGGGTTAACAGTGTTCTGATGCACAGTGAAGATACCCGGCACCCACTGAACTGCATAATTATATTCATGTGTCCTGTTCAGTCCTTTTTCTTCCCTTCTGTCTTTCTACGTTACCTTATAGCTATCGGTCTTCCCTGAAATGGTTCTCAACTAGTATGAAATCTCCGCCATTATGTAATGATTTTGTTCATTTAAACTTATACTCATAAGTTTTTAACTTGTTGTGCTATCCTGTGTAACGTCTGTGTCATGGTGAATGTATACTGCTTGTGTATTTTACCAGAATAAAAAAAAACCCATAATGATGTTTAAACCACTGAAACTGCATACAGCGGAAGACAAAGATATAATAATGTGCTCAAAGACAGTCTTCGAGAGGCTCAATGACGCAAGTGTTTCACAATCTCTTCGAAACACTTTTTGGAAGATGGACCCGTCGTTTTAACTTTACAAAACAAAGAAACTTTTAATCAAGATTTTTTTAAATTAGTCTGTCACGGCGCAGTTCAGCGCAGCCAGCAAAGAAATGTAAGTCTAGTGTTCCTAACAGAAAGCCGACACGAAAACAGGCAGAAAAAAAAAACCCACTAATTTTCTCTTCCTGCCACAAAGAATGATTGCGTGTGAAACTGCAGTAAGTAAAAAAAAAAAAAAGTTCGTTTAAACAAACAAACAAAAAAAGTCACAGAAATGCTGTTTCCGCGTTTTAGACGATCTCATAAGGTAATTCAACTCGCTTCTCTGATGACAATGTAAAGGCAGCGCTTGTACAAGGGAGGGAAAAAAAAAAAAAAAAAAACATGCACGCTCACTGGACATCGCGTGGAACCTCAACCGGCTGAAAATCTAAACCGTTCGTCTAAACAAACCCTTCACAAAAATCTGGTTCCGCTTTTCAGGCGATCACTTACGGTAATTCGGCTTGCCCGCTCTCGTGGTTACTGCGCAAGTGCGCTATTGCTTGCGCAAGAAAAACATGCCGCCCATTGGAAAAACAAAAGCGCGTGTGCTTAGCCTCGTGACAAAGATAAATACATGCCTCTAGTTGGGTGCTAATGAGAAAAATCACAAGTCAAGCCGGGTAGGGGAGTAGGAAAGCCTGAGATGAGGAAAAGGAGACCGAGATGGGAAATATATCTGTAGGCTGGCGGAGAGGAGAGAGAGAGGGAGAGAGAGAGAGAGAGACAGACATACAGACAGACAGACTGAGAGAGGCAGACAGACAGACTGAGAGAGGCAGACAGACAGACTGAGAGAGGCAGACAGACAGACAGACAGACAGAGACAGAGAATCTGTATTTTACAATGCTGGAAATGTATTCGGTGGTTTGATGACCAATTTTCAACTTTGCACTTTGAACAATAACTACAAATCAGTAATCAAAAAGGCTCCCTCTTTCATCCTCACACACACACACACACACACACACACACACACACACACACACACACACACACACACACACACACGAGCGCGCGGCCGCGGCACATGCATATGAGAGAGAGAGAGAGAGCGCGCACACACACACACACACACACACACACACACACACACACACACACACACACACACACACACACACCACACACACACACACACACACACACACACGAGCGCGCGCCGCGCACATGCATATGAGAGAGAGAGAGAGAGCGCGCGCACACACACACACACACACACACACACACACACACACACACACACACACACACACACACACGAGCGCGCGCCGCGGCACATGCATATGAGAGAGAGAGAGAGAGAGAGAGAGCGCACACACACACACACACACACACAACACACACACACACACACACACACACACACACACACACACACACACCCATGCATTAGTTAGTTAGTTTAGTTAGTTAGGGTTTGACGCCGCACAAGCAACAAAGACTCCTTCAATCTCGGCTAAGCCGAGTCCCTTCTTGTCGGTCTTTTAAAACATCAAAATTAATATGCTCAGCTTAAAACACGATGCAAATATATGTGAAAAGTTTGAGAAACTTCAAGGAGATCTGTACAAGAGTAATTTCTTTCAGGGTCTGTGGAATATATGCATGAGAGAGAGGGTGGGTGGGTGTTTGGGGGCTTAACGTCCTTTTCCACCACATAACGGGTGATATCAAAGACGGGGCAACGGTGAAAAAAGCCAGCACAAATATTTGGCCTCAACCGGGATACGAACTCACGACCCGAGCATTTGAAGTCCAACGCTCTACCATTCGGCCATCCCGGCTTCCCTGCAGGAGAGAGACAGAGACAGAGACAGAGACAGACAGACACAGAGATTGGAGCCAATCCTTTCCTTCCTCTCCTCATCTTGTTAGCTGCACATATAATCACGTATCCTTAATAAAGACATCTAGGATCACGTTGAAGCTCAGATAATTAGATTAGTGCCAAGACCAGTAAGCCGTCCGCAGCCGGTTCAGGATGTCCCTTAATCTGGTCCGTCACATAAAGTTACTTCAACACACTGCACGCAAAGAGCCGATGTCTTGCTCGCAAAGCAAATCCGACAACTTGATGACTGCGCATGTTGTTGCATTTGAATTGCAATAGTTTGTCTCTTCAAGTTTGTGAAACACCACGGTTCGGTTCTGCACGTCACTCAGTGCAATGACTGTTAAAACTGCAAGTGCACACGAGCAAAGAGAGCCACATAGAGCGCACACACACACACACACACACACACACACACACACACACACACACACACAACAACACACACACACACACACTTCTTTGATCCCCTCACATATTCTTTGTCACCCGGTTCCGATGAATCACTGACACGAGTAGGGAAATGCAATGAAACGGAGAACGGTTATTATTCGACGTCCGTCCCCGATCCCTCTGGCGTTGTTTTTCAGACTACACCCCGCCACCCCCCCCACCCCCCCCCACGTCTCTCTCTCTCTCTCTCTGTTAAATTTTTTCTTTTATATTTGCTCAATTTTGTTCTTAGTAGATAGTCTCTGTAGTATTAGCAACGTTTGCAAACTGGCGAATTTCCTGTCCAAAACTTTTACCGTTGATAAATAAAGTTGGTTATCGTAACCGACATCTTCTACCGTGGTTGAATAAAACATCGAAGTCAGTCTCTCTCTCTCTCTCTCTCTCTCTCTCTCTCTCTCTCTCTCTAAACCCCCCCCCCCCCTCCCTCCCTCTCTCTCTCTCTCTCACACACAAACACACACACCACACACCACAACACACACACACACACACACACACACACACACACACACACACACGCCGCCTACGTATTTTGCCTAACAACGTTATCCTGACACAAGACCACTGTAGCGGTCCTCACGCTCCCGTCCCTAACACAAGCCACTTCGTTATCCCCAGTCCTGCCCCGTGGGCAGCAATTTCAAGTCAGTGGTCAACTGGTCATCTGACTGTCAGCGCCACTGGCGACCGGTCTTGCATTTCCAGCTCTCCTTACTTTCTGCAAAGCTCCTCAGCGACCTTCTCGACACGGCTGAACATGTTTGGAACCAGCGACTGAGCAACACCAAGTAGGGGATCGGTGAGCCCTTTTGAGCAGCGAAACGAACCAATTATCCCCTGGATTCCATATTGGGAAATGGTCTTAAGGGGTGTACAGTCATAACAGTTATCGCTCCTTAATGACGACAATCTCACCTTAGACCCCAGAGGGCGAGAAAGTAGGAGAGAGAGAGAGAGAGAGAGAGAGAGAGTTGAGGGCGGTGCAAAGTCCGGAGACAACAGCGGGCCCCAGACGTTGGACTCGGGGACACTCGATCCGGGGCCTCCCAGTAATGAAGTGTAGTGGACAATCCCAGAGCTTCAGAACCGGCTTCAATTACTGGTATTACTTGGGGAAGGACCGAGGCTGCACCACTCCAGGGCTTACGAGCCTCTGGTCCCTCTGGCCGGACAATGGGCACTGGCTAACGAAACCAACGCCAGACGCCGTAATCGTCTCAACTTCCTACACACAAGTCTGAACCATTCGTGTCCTCTCCTTCCTTCTTGCCCTCCCTCATTCTCCCTTGGCTAGCTAACAAAAGGACGCGACGGAGGGAATCCGAAAAGAGAAACTGGGAGACTGACGAAGTTGGGGAGGGGTGTGGGAGGGAGGGAGGGAGTGGAGGATGGGGGGGGTGTCTCCATCAGACTGATTGAACTTCTTGGGGGAAAAGAAATGAGACATGCTGCTTGTAATTGAGGCAGACTTTGCAGTGTGTCACCAATTCGGTCTCCAATTTAAAAGACAAGTTTGCTGTTCGCCTGGACGGCCATGCTGACGTCTAGCGGAAGTCAAAGGCTTTCATCTATTTCTCGCACGTGCACACTGAACGTGCTTTAAACGGACCCAGGTCAGGCCAAGTAGAAATTATCTACACTCATTTGGCAAAGGGCCTATGTGCCCTGAAGCATTTTAGTCTTTTCTATCATGTGACGGGATATGTCTTCTTTGCACAAGGCCAGCAATAAATAAATAAAAACAGAAATAAATAAATAAATATATAATAATTATCATTACAGCTAGAACTGTGACTTTACTTTTATCCATAACAGTTACTAGAAAAACGTTGCTTGTGCAAGTGATGAAACACTGAAGATATTGATATCAGACGTCGTTCATTGCCTGTGATTACAATCAACTAATCAACTAATTCAAATACACTACCTGTACCTCACCTTAGGGTGCTAACCAATTGAAAAAAAGATAGATAGATAGATAGATATAGATAGATAGATAGATAGATAGATAGATATATAGATATGGCTACAAGCAATGTAGGGCAAGGCAGACTTGTCCAGTGGCATACAAAGCACACATCTCCTAGATCTAGGGAGCGCTCTCAACTTTACTTACTTCTCCTACTTTGAAATTGATCTGATTGAGCGCATATTTTCGGCTTTAGCGACGCCTTTGTTCCTACTCTCTCCCTCTCTCTCTCACACACACACACACACACACACACACACACACACACACACACACACATAATATATATATATATATCCACAACAGCACCAGCACCAGACAAACATGTTGAAGGTCTTCCCCAAGCACCAAAACGAAGAATTCTATTAAAAACCCTCTGAGAAGGCAAGATTTACTTGACTGTCAATGGTCAGGCACATGGAGCTAAACCACGTCTTTGTCGTTTGTTCAACAAGAACAAGAAAGAAAGAAAAAAAAACCTAAACAGGAACCCTACAAGGTTACAGCCATTACTGGCTGTCCGTGTCTTAGCCTTGAGCTATCTGCATGCATTGCTGAGACTAACACCCGTTTCTCGGGGAGGCAAAGAGTGTTAAGTGGGAATTGGGAGGGAGCAAGGTGGAGGAAGGGGGACCGGGGGGGGGGGGGGGTGCAGGAAAAGAAAGAGAAGGCATGGCATGGTAGACTGCAGTGACATCACAGGCAACTGTGAAACCCTCCGAATCAGTGTGTGAGCGAGAACTCGAACACCGGAAAGAGCTTGAAATTGGTACCGATTTGTTGCTGTCTCCCTAAGGCGAAAAAGATGGTCCAACCACAGCCCAAAGATGACAGTCCTTCACCTAGCACAAAAAACAGGGAGAACTTTCATAAGAACTTCCCCAAAACGCTGGCCAGCCGCAGGCAAGAACCTGCAGGAGACTGAGCGAGAAAAATATAGTCTTTGGAGGGCTGGCTTCGCTGATGGATCAGGCAGTGATACGGGGGATAATCCGCTCAAACCTGGGCAGTTAACTCCCCTTTACTTGCAGCCATGTTTGCTGACGAGAGGCCAAGAAAGCCGAGGAGGCGTGTGGTAGCGAAAGAGCGGGACGCCGAGGCCGCCGTAACGATGTTGACAAAGACCGTGAACAAACTTGCGGCTGGTATGGTGGACGCGGCCACCGGTAAGGGGGAGGGGAAGGTGATCGGCCAGCATGTCGGTCTAATGAGAAACCATTTGGGTGGTGTGATTTGTCCACATACTACTGGCGCGCGCGACCCGTTCACCCCGTGAACTATGTTTGAGGTCTCAGTGAATGCCGCATGCCTTCCACTTGATGCCTTCCAGTTGATTTCTTCCAGTCAGTTCAAAGTCAAGTCAGTGACCATGTCACGTCCAATGAGTTTTTGTCTTCAGAATTTACCGCTCACTGGTTTCGTGATCTAAATCGGAAGATGATTGGGTTGAAGAAGAGTGGTTAGTTGCCGGGTTGGTTGGTTTCAGGTTTAACTCTTTGACGACGAAGCACAATTTCTAACACGCGATTTCCTATAGGAAATCGCGTGTTAGAAATTGTGCTTCGTCGTCAAAGAGTTAACGCAATTTTCCACCCAATAAAGGTGGTATCAAGGACGGGGCAACGCGGTTAAATCATACCTTCAGTTTAGATCTCAGGACCTAAGCGTTGACAGTCCAACGTTCCACTGACCAGTTAGGTCGGCTTCCCGGATGCCATCGAAAAGAAAAGAGACGAAGAAGAAAAAGAAGCGGCGGGAGAGAGACTGACAAAGAGGGTGGGAGTTTGAGAGTTTAACGTCTTTTTCCACCACGTAAGACTGGAGTGATATCAAAGACGGGGCAACGAGATAAAGGCCAGCACAAACATTTGGCCCCAGCCGGGATTCGAACTCACCACCAGAGCATTGAAAGTCGGTTATCCCGGCTCCTGAGGAGGAGGAGGGGAAGAGGAACGGCACGAAGAAGTAGAAAAAAAAAAGAGGAAGAGCGCCGGGGATACACACACACACATACACACACACACACACACACACACACACACACACACACACCACTGAGGACTTGTGTCATCGAACGACTGATATTTACCTGGAGCTATTTACCTGGAGATATTTACCCATCCTGTACGTACACGTTTACCTCTCACGCATCGGCGCATGACTGGTAAATGTCTTTCAAAGACCAGGAGACGGTAGAACATGAAGCACTTGACCTTTCTCGATCAAACCCGCGACATTACATGACAATTTTACTCTTGCATGTAGCGATTTATCAAAACTTGAATAATGGATAAACAGAGACAGACAGACAGACAGAGACATAGACAGACAGATAGAGACATAGACAGACAGACAGACAGAGACAGAGAGATTTCAGTTTGAGATGAACACCACCACGGTAATCCTGCAAATTTGAATCATAGCCGTAATATGTTTTGTGTGCTGAAGTACACAGAGAGAGAGAGAGACAGAGACGGGTGTGGGTGGGTGTTTGGGGGTTTAACGTCCTTTTCCACCACATACGGGTGATATCAAAGACGGGGCAACGATGAAAAAGCCAGCACAAATATTTGGCCCCAGCCGGGATACGAACTCACGACCCGAGCATTAGAAGTCCAACGCTCTACCATTTGGCCACCCCGGCTCCCCGATAGAGACGGAGATAGAGAGAGACAGAGACGGAGACAGAGAGCGACAGAGAGACAAAGAGAGGCCATCAAAAAAAACAAAACAAAATCCATCGCCAAGACCTCCGTGTCTGCATGATACACCCCAATCAACTTTCTTAGAAGCTGCACGACTTCGTCCAGTGATCAAAGCTCCAGAAGGGGAAAAACTCCGCGCCTGATTACTCAGGACAATCTCTGCCACAGGAAGCCGCTCTCATTTGAAGCACAACTCCTAACTCCTACCAACAATCCTGTGGGTTTACAGTGGCAAAAATCGGAAACATCCTAATTTGCTATCAGACGAGGAAAAAATGGGATCCTAATTCTGGAGTCGGCTCTCCTCATCAGGCGATCTCGTGCGGATCGTGACGAAGGCTGATCGGGGCCAGCTTGATGGACTTGTGGCTCGGAAGTTGGTTTCCCGTCTCCCTCTTTACTTGGCTAGAACTAACGGGGGCGGCTCACGTCGCGGCGTGTTGCAACCTCTCCACGAATGGCAGTTCCTGTTACTTCGTGTGGTGGGACCCCCGGCCCCCGTAGTGTAGTGGTTAGCACTTCGGACCATGGGCCGGGAGACCCGGGTTCGAGTCCCAGCCGAGGCAAGCGGGATTTTTTCCTACCTATGTCGTCGGCTCCTACCCAGAGCGGGTGTGCTATGGGCCCAATGGGGGAGGCTGTTGCCACACAGCCGAGATTCACCCACTTCACGGGTGCGACTTTCGGGGGTGTTTCCCTTGGTATGACACGTCTTATGGTGTGGACCGGATGATTACACGGCCAACACTAATAGGTAGCGCGTCGGACTTAGCCGCTGCACTACTGAACGGCCGTCACCGCTGTCACGGCGATGAAGCGTGGGTTCGAGCCCAGGTCGAGCTTGTGATATGTGATACCGCTTTTTTCCTGGCTACCCGGCTGGGGCCAAATATTTGTGCTGGCCTTTTCTCTCGTTGCCCCCGCCTTTGATATCACCCTTATGTGGTGGAAAAGGACGTTAAACTCCCAAACACCTACCCACCCACCCTTTCCTGGCTACCGGGCTGCTCATTGGGGGTTCTCTCCGGGTTATCCGGCTTTCCTCCTACAGCGAAATTGAAAAATATGAAAGGTACTGGGTAGCGCTGCACCGCGGCGATGCGCTTACCCCTTGAGCCCGAAATTCCCGAAAAGGGATAATAAAGTATTTAAAAGAAAAAGAAAGAAACAAACAAACAAACAAAAATCTTGATCTTGAAAGTGTCCGGCATTGTCCCTGCATTTAGTGCTAGCAGTTTAACACGCTTCCATCCTGTGCAAGAGAGACGATACTGTGTGCCACTTCTAGCGAGTATCTTTCGGCATCGCTCCGTGTAACGCGGGCTTTTTAAGAAGACGTCGAGTTTGCGATGCTGTCTGTCATGAGCATGGGGGTCGGTGGTGGGCAAATGTTGATACTTGGAGGGGGGTGACAGAACTGAGGAGCGTTTCATGATCACAGACGCTAAGATTATAGGTATCGATCTTTGAGCCAGCGACAGGAAGGAACCGCGTCTGATGGCTACTACCAGTGATCCTTGGAGGGGTTACTCCTAGGCTTGAAGATGGGCGCTCATTTGTCTCTGCAGACGGTTTGTCGTGCAACCTTGATAAACGCCGAATAGATGGCGCTTGCGGCTGGCGTTACAAAATAGGAAAACAATTAGGTCTACAAGATAGAAGACAACCCAATGGGCGCGGCAAGCACTGCGAATTGATCTGTGCTGGAGCCAGGGCTAAGGGAAACATGAATTGCCCGCAAGGTCAAAAGCAACAAGTTATAGGCGACTGATTCGGCCAGAGTTGCTAACACTCTACTCCTGGTCAAGACAAGATTAACTTGATTCAGCCAGATCTGCTAATAACTAACCTCGGTCAAGACAGGATAAATCTGATTCAACCAGATTTTCTAACATCTACTCCTGGTCAAGACAAGATTAACTTGGTTCAACCAGATCTGCTAATAACTAACCTCGGTCAAGACAGGATAAATCTGATTCAACCAGATTTTCTAACATCTACTCCTGGTCAAGACAAGATTAACTTGGTTCAACCAGATCTGCTAATAACTAACCTCGGTCAAGACAGGATAAATCTGATTCAACCAGATTTGCTAATATCTACTCCTGGCCAAAGAAAGACTAATAAGATGGGGGTCTGGGAGAGGGTGAAAATAATGGGATTTCTACGAGTCTAAGGAAGAGTCTATTACAAGTTAATACTGGTTCGGATCTCGCTTATCACGTGACCCTCGCGACGCGTGCTGGTAAAAAGATTGGAGACCTTCTCCTGATATAAACCACATTAGGTAAATTTGCCCTCCAGCGAAGCCCTTAATTCTTATGTCCCCCAGACGAATGGAAACGGAGTAATGAAGTCCCGGGGTTGTTGGCGGAGATCGCTGGAAGTCACACAACGCCTGCTTTCAGGTTAGCGCTATTTCCTACTCAAGCAGGTTCAATAATCGGGCCGACCGTCGGGGGTTCTCTCCGGGTACTCCGGCTTCCTTCCCCTCTGCTTTGGAAATGTTCAGCCCACAAAACTCAAATATAAATGCAATTCTAAAATTCCAAAACAAATTGCTGAGCTGGTCCTTCGCACCACGTGCCTGTAATGTGTTCATGTCCAGCGTGTAAGAGAATGCGTGTGATTCGCGTGAGCGTGCGTGTTGGGTTTAGCTCGCGGCCAAATTTGAGCCAAATATTTGGGATAAAGCGCCTATATTAATGCGATTATTATAATTATTATTATTATTATTGGTGGGTGTTTGAGGGGGTCCTTATTATTAAGCACATGGGGTGCAAACGAAATGGGTGCGAGTGTTTCCGGTGCTACGCCACTTCAAAGGTTTCCAACACGAATGCTCTCACGAAAAGCAATGTGTTTAAAATATGAGCAAGCACACGTGTTTTTTTTGTTGTTGTTTTTTTCATTGTAGTTAAGCTTTATGTAAACAGCCCCTTCTTTAGTTTCACACCGAGAGACTGAAGTCCATTGGAAACACTCGGTGCTACTCAAATTGTATCGTGGAAACCTTCGGTGCTACTGTTCGGAAGCAATCTGCCCTGGAGGTGCTACTTTTGGAAGAGGGACAGCGCCGGAAACACTATCGTCCATTTTAGGTACACCCCGTAAAGCAGGCAATACTGCGGGGTACTATGCGTTGAGAGAAGAGGGTGGGTGGGTGTTTGGGGGGGGGTGTTTTTTAGGAAACGTCCTTTTCCATCACATACGGGTGATATCAAAGACGGGGCAATGATGAAAAAGGGTTGAGAGAAGAAAATCTGACGTTAGGAAGAACGATGGGAACGGCCAAGGCCTCATATATCAGATTTCTATTCCGATAAAAAGGATACCTCACAAGAATACCATCTCATGAATCATTATTTGAAGCATAAAAACACACACACAAGAAACTTTTTTAATTTCGTTTTTTTTTTTTTAAGGTTAAAAGAAACCGAAATACATTTTGCCTTGGTGGCTACGTCGCAACAAGTGGGGTGCGGTGGGGGAGGGGAGAGGAAACAAAAAAAAAAATAATAATAATAATACGCGGTGCTATATTCTGCAGATCGAAAACAGTTTGTGTAAGATAATATTTCCATTTACCTGGAGGCAGGATCTATTTTAAGGACAGCCCTAACGACAGAATATGAAATTGCAACTGCTGGGGAGGGGGGTGGGGGGGGCAAACACCCCCCCCCCCCCCCCCCAAAAAAAAAATGTAAAACAAAATAAAATGAAATCACGGAAAAGTTTTCATGACAAAATATGAAACCGCAAATGTTGCGACAACGACAACAAAACCCACACGGAAAAGTTTGTTTAAAAAAAAAAAAAAAAACCGCTTCCACCCAAACCCGCACTGGCAAGATGGTTTTGCTTGAAGACCGAAGAACGTTTTGAGAGGAGAGAACAGTTGCAAAAATATCAGCTGCAGAAAAGCCCGCGGGAAGAAAATAAATCCAGAACAGCTCTGGGTCATCAAACTTTCATAAGACGAACATCTAACAGGATCAACGGATCAGACAGTAAAGTAGCCAGCGCATACATCTAAAAAGGAGACAGACAGACAGACAGACAGACAGACACGTAGGCAGGCAGACCTAATGGTAGTACTGACAGTTCAAAATGGAATCTGGCTGATGTTTCTACCATGGGGTTGTTTTCTGTTTCTAGCGCACGAGCGATCACATGACTCACTGCGACACTTCACCTACCCTGATTTGAACTGTCTCGGCAAGCTCGGAGAGAGAGAGAGAGAGAGAGTTTGTGTTTGGGGGTTTCACGTCCTTTTCCACCCCATACAGGTGATATCAAAGACGGGGCGACGATGAAAAAGCCAGCATAAAAAAAAAATATTTGGCGCCAGCCGGGAGGGGGGGGGGAGAGAGAGAGAGAGAGAGAGAGAGAGAGACAGACAGACAGACAGACAGACAGACAGACAGACAGACAGGCAGGCAGGCAGACAGACAGACAGACAGACAGACAGAGACAGACAGACACACAGACAGAGACACAGAGAGACAGAGAGAGAGAGAGAGGGATCTATAGACGCTGATGATAACGTATGCTATTTCTACTCACCTTGGACGAGTACAGGTCTCTCTCCTTATACTGCTCAGCCAGCTGCAGCTTGAAGAGGATGAGGTCGTCGTCAGAGTCCCGGCCCAACTCCGGGGTCCCCGTCTCTTCCACTCCGTGACCTTTCACAGCGTCGTAGCCTCCCCAGGAGCTCTTCTCCTTCCCCTCCCTCAAAATCCCCCCACCCCCACATCCTCCAAGGCCTCCACCACCCACCTCCACCACCACCACCTCCTCCCCCTCCGCCACCGCCACTCAGAGCGCTGAGGTTCGAACCCGAGCCCTTCACCTCGCGGAGGTGGTATGCGGAAGCCTTGCACACCCCTGCCCGCCTGTGCCGGTCCCGTCTGTCCGTGTGACGTAACCGCAGCAAGATGGCGGTGACGCACGCGGCGGTGAGGATGGTGAGGCACACGAGCACGACGACGATGATGATGTGGTCCTCGTTGACCCTGCCTGAGGTCAGCATCGTGGCGTTCTCGGCCAGGACCCTGATGTTCAGGGGGCTCAGCGCATGTTTGTCACCGGGCCCCTTGTCGTTACACGTCAGCACCAGCATGTAGGTCGTCACGTCAGACGCCCGGAGGTCCCTGAGGGTCGACAACGTTCCCGAAGTCCTGTTGATGGTGAACAGCCCGTAGTTCTCGCTTCCCAGTCCGAACTCCAGCTCCGCGTTGACGCCTTCGTCGTCGTCCCTGGCTTTAGCCCGGAAAATGACGGAGCGGGCCGGAGTGAGGGAGGAAATATGAATCTCCTTCTGCGTGCCGTTCGGCCTGATGAACTTCGGCACGTTGTCGTTCTCGTCCAGGATCTGCACGACCACCTTGAGGACGTTCTGCAGGGGTGGCGTACCCCTGTCGTTGGCCACAACGGAGAGGTGGTAACATTCCACTTGTTCCCGATCGAACGGCCCTCTGGTACGAACCACGCCATTAGAGGAGACTTGGAAATAGGCGTTTGCGTTGTCGTCAGGCAGAAGCTGGTAAAACACTTGCCCACTCTCGCCTTCGTCTTCGTCTATCGCCTCGATCCTCCCCACCTCCGTCCCGCTCGGCTTGTTCTCAGGAACCTTCAGAGTATAACCTGGAGGCAGGCTAGGTTTCCTGTCATTGATATCCGTAATGGTCAAGATGACCCGCGCGTAAGACGCTAGTGGTCTCGGTCCGTTATCCTCTGCCATGACAAAGAAATCCAGACTCTTGTAAACCTCCCTGTCGAACGACTTCTTGGCGACGATATCCCCGTTCGTGGGCACCACTGCGATGAGAGACGACAGGAAAGACGTCGCGTTGCCGAGCTTGTACGTCACGCGTCCGTTTTCGCCAATGTCCTTGTCGGAGGCGTAGACCCTGAGCAGGACGCCTGGCCCTTGCTCCTCCGTCACGTTCCTCCTGTACACGCCCTCGCTGAACCTCGGGCTGTTGTCGTTCACGTCCTGCACGATCACGCTGAAGGACACCACCGACGTCCGCGGGGGTCTCCCGTGGTCCCAGCACCGCACCTGCACGTCGTAGCGGTCCCTCACCTCGCGATCCAGCGAGCCCTGTAGCGTGACCTTGTACTCGTTCTCGTTCAGCTTCTGCAGATCGAAGCGCGCGTTACTTGCGGAGCAGCTGACTATCCCGTTGTTCCCTGAGTCGGTGTCCACGACGAGGAAGTGGGCCACCACGTACCCGTTCTGGGTGTTCTCCTTCACCAGCGACATGTTCCCGCCCGAGATGGTGGTCAGGCGGATGGTGGGGTAGTCGTTGACGGTGTCGATGACGTGCACGTTCACGATGGCTTGTGCCTTCAGGGGCTTGCTACCCCGGTCCACGGCCTCCACCACCAGTTTCAGGGTCTTGCCCTGCAGGGACGTGAGGTCCTGCATGGAGATGACCTCGCCTGACGTCTCGTCAATCCCGAACGCGTTGGCGTTGTCGTCCGTCTGTCTGGAGCTGAAGCGGTAGCGCACCTGACGGGGATGGGGAAAACAAAAACCACTGTCAGAATTTCCATCTGTCTTCCATTCCGAAGCGAAAACATCATCGTTCTTCAATTTAATCTTGCATCTCATTTCATCTCATCACCTTCTTTTTTCTTTTTTTTTTTTGTCTTTTCTATCATTTCATTTTTTGGAACGTTGTATTTTTTAAATTTTGTTTTCATTTTATTTTTCTTTCATTTTTATTTTCCTTTCATTTAATTTTTATTTTATTTTCATTTCATTTCATTTCAATTTTGCATTTTTTACTCATTTATTTGGTTTTTTTTTCCTGTTTTGTGCGTATGTGTGTGTGTGGGGGGGGGGGGGGCTGTCTCTTCTTCGTACGCAGTGAATCAATTCACAGGGCAATCAAAGAAAACTTAAGAACTAAAGAACTACAGAACTGTCCAAAAACTAATCAAATAACCCTAGGTGTACAACAGTAACTCTTAACAGTGCACCTGACACCAGCTAGCAGTACCAGTTTTCAGGTTAGTCCATCTGACCCCATACACCCACTGTACTCAACTTTCAAACCGTACAACTGGTCGGCAACAACAGCTGCCACTGTGCCGATTTCGGACACCACCGCTAATTGCACTGAGGCAGGGGACATGTTCCCACTTTCTTCTCGTCATCTGCACGAGTCATTACGTTGGCTTTCAAAATGCCAGGGGGTCGTGCGGCGAACACGTACAGTACTGGAGGACTTTTTTTTTTTTTTCGGTGATCTGATCAGAACTGTACCACGACCCGCCGCTAGGGAGAAGTCAGTTTGGACCCGCAGTTAGGACTGAATATCACTCAGTTAATTGTCACTATGTTCTGGCCGTGAGAACTGAACTAGATTTTAGGTTTAGGGCTATCACTCTGTTAATTGAAACTGTTTTCTGACCGAGAGAAATGACTCAGTTAATTGTCACTATGTTCTGGCCGTAAGAACTGAAGTAGATTTGGGGAGAAGGACTATCCCTCAGTTAATTGTCGCTGTGTTTTTGCTTGTTTTGTTTTTGTTTGGTTTGGTTTGGTTTTTCTCTGTGTTTTTTTTTCTTCTGGCTTTTGTTGTTGTTGTTGTTGTTTTTGTTGGTGGGGGGGGGGGGGGTGAGCATTGAACTAGCTTTTCATTTGGGCGGCAGAGTAAGCTTCATATCCTCTTGCTGCAACACGACAAACATACTCCGACGAGCAAGGCAAACAACCTTGGAGATTTCTAAGCGGCAGTTTTTCCCCTCACAACTCATTACGAACATCTTAAGCCGCAGAGAACTAACTCCCGATGGACTTACTCCGGAGTAAAAAAATATGTCGTGAGGAAATTGTAACTCCCTTTGAGAAAACGTTATACTTCCCCTATCTACGACAGATGTACTCCCATGTTCAGAGAGAAGAAACGCGTAAGCACGGGAGTACTTTGTCCCAGGTGACTGATTCTGATACATGGATTAAGCGCATTCAATGAAAAGCTTTCCAAAGCGTTCCTGTACGCCTGACAAACGTATTCAGACTTTCAGGCCGCGCAAGCATCAAAGACTATTTCGCCGGCAAACTCCGTCGTGGAAGCAAGTGTGTCATGTTACACCAGCAACGTGTACCCTGCCGCTCAAAGCGAAAGCGACAACCGCAGCCCTACTCAGATACTCACATCTCCGTTGAAACCGATGTCCCTGTCCGTGGCCTTGACCTTGGCCACCACGGTCCGCCGTGGGAGGGTCTCGTTGACTGACACGTTGTAGGTGCTGGACGAGAACGTGGGCGCGCTGTCGTTGACGTCCTCCACCGTGATGTTCAGCGTCAGGATGCCGGTTCGGGGGTCCGTGCCCCCGTCCACGGCCAGGATGGTCAGCCTGTAGAAGTCTCTGGCCTCGCGGTCCAGCTGGGAGTTGATGACGAGGTTGGGCACCAGGCTGCCGTCCAGGTTGCGCGTCACCTACGACAAGGAATTTGGGTTAGTGGTTAAAGATCTGCAGTCTCAACAAAAAGCTACAGACAGTAACAAGATTGAAAACCTCTGCCGCTGTGCAAAATTGCACAGTCAAATCTGTCACAGTTCCAGAGTCTTCAGCGCTTCGGGGACCCTTATAAAACAAGAGCGCGAGTTTGCGGTGACTTCCTTGTGCTTTTGGTCTGTAAGCGAGGCACCGCTACAGTGCCCATACAGCGGGTGTTGTTTCCTGCATGAGGGGAGACAGCGATATTTCCCGCCCCGTGTCAAAACGCAAACTGAAGCCGTGAAATCAGGCTGAAACTGGCTTTAATGGGTTAAAGAGGCGCTGTAAACGCTGTAACTTTGAGGGTTGACTGTGCATTTTGCACCGTCGGATAGGTGGGGGGGGGGGGGGTTTTAAACGCTGTTAGTGGATTTTTGCTGAAATTGCAGACCTCTGACGCGTCTGATATGGATCCTGAGGCACAGGTTCGAATCTCTGGTGAGCAGGAATTAAGTGGGGTTTTTTTAGTTGTTGTTGTTGTTGTTTTCTTGGCCAGTTCGAGTTAACTGCACGTGCAGACTCGCTTACGGTGCCTGGCTCCCCGTCGTGTACACACGCACGCACAAATGTCAAGGGCGCACGTTCCCATTTAACACGAGAGTGGCCGCGAAACAGAGAAACTCACACATCATGCATGCATAAAAGAACTTATGTCGACACGATCCACCGGAAAGACAGAGGGGACGTGGGAAGGGTTGTGCGTGGGTGGGTGTTTGGGAGTTTAACGTTCTTTTCCACCACGTATCGGTAAAAAGCACAAATATTTGGTCACTTCAGCCCACCATATTTGGAAAATAAAATAAATGCAATTCTAAATTCCGAAATTTCAATAGCTGAGCTGACCCTTCGCACCACGTGATTGTAATGTGTTTATGTCCAGTGTGTGAGAGAATGCGTGTGATTCACGTGAGCGTGCGTGTTGGGTTCAGTTCGCGGCGCTTTGAGCCGATTCATGAAACTGGGTAAAGCGCCTATACAATACTCATTATTATTATTATTATTATTATGGGACAGTAAGATTACAGATAATGATTGCAAACAAAAAATTACAAATACCTCCAGGCCGAACACGGTGGGGAACTGAGTCACCAGGTCATAGTTCTGGATGGTGTTGGCGCCTACGTCCAGATCCACGGCCGGCGTGATGTCGATCGTCAGCCCCGTGGCCGAGTTCTCCGTCACCGGCACGGACACCGAGCTCTGCGGGAACTGGGGGTCGTTGTCGTTGATGTCGAGGACGTTGACGTAGACAGTGACGGTGTAGAAGTAGGGACCGTTGCTCTGCTGGATGGCCACGATGACGTGTAGGCGACAGTAGTCAGAGAAGTGGCACAGGCTCTCTCGGTCTATCCTGGCCGCTGTGTGGAGTTTTCCCGACGTGTCGCCGATGGAGAACAGCGCGCTGTTCGTTCCATCCTGAGACAACACGCGGTACCTGAGACACACAAGAGTTCGTGGTGAGTGTAATTGAACAGTCGTCACGTCGCCATAATAATCTAGCATTAAAAGAGAAAAGCCATGAACCAGATTCATTTTTGAACAATCTACGCCATACCGTCGGCCACGCGAATAAGTTGCGGATTTTTTTTTTCACGAGATGCGCGCGCGCCTGCGCCCGCACACACACACACACACACACACACACACACACACAATCACCCTGATTTCGGCGATTTTTTATTTTAATTTTAGGATGAGCTTCGCCATTTGTCAAAACAAAGGCACCGCAAATACTCATTCATGGCCAGTTTCGTTCATTCTGAATACTTGCACTTTTTCTTCCTGTATAAGGTCACTACTTCCTCAATCTTCTCGTGGACATTATAGTCTATGTGTTCCCCAGTGTTTCAAACGATATTTTGGTCCATTTCCGAGCTCTGAGCGTAGACACGGACGCAAAAAATAGATCCACGATTCCTGAATTAGGTAAGTGAGATGATTATAGATCGCTAGTCGACTAGAATTAGGCTGGTGAGATAATTAAGCTTATAGAACTCTAGTCGGCCAAAATCCATCTCCGCGGTTTTGTTTTCGTATTTCTTTCATTTTTATCTTTGTTAACTTTGTAAGCGCTCAGAGCTTGCTGAGGATAACCGCTATATAAATAATCCATTATTATTATTATTATTATTATTACAATTATCATTATTATGATCGTACCTTGGTTTCTGGTCTAGTTTTAAATTTAAATGTCAGTGCATGTTGTGCAGCGAATTTTGGTTCAATAATTCCGTTCGATTAAACTGAACATCAGAGACGCAAAACATGTCAGGTAATTTTTCTCGATGTGCCCTTTGGGAATGCGAATCGGTTTTCGAAATGACAGCCGAATGCCGGCGTGGACAAAAAAAAAAAAAAAAAAAATGCAGGATGCAGGAAATTCGATTCAATGTCTGTCTGTCGATTCAAAACTGGGCAGGATAATACGGTTTTCAGCGGACTGCGTCCCAGGAGAATCCATTTCAAAGAGCAGTCTTGTCTGAGCACATCAAACTGGGCAAAGAATGGGGGCGCAAAGGGTGAAAGAAACGTGTTAGAGTCTGTTACAGTTTGAGGAGCGCGCTATTGCTACCACAGCTAGGTTACACAATCATGTAGTAGTCAACCCTGTTCCGGGTCCGTCGAGAACTCCACGCGCCTGCGACGACGGCCAAGTCGGGCTAACCGAGACCGAGCCGAGCTAAGTGATACCTCAGAAGGCAAATACAAAAATGCTCGGTGACAAGGAAAGTGGACAGTTGCGAACAACTTTGAGGTCCCCGTGTTATTTCACAGTGTGCACAGGAGCGGTGAAAACTGTCGCATTCACCAACACAGCACATTCTCAGCCTGTTTCGAAATAATTACCTTCATGAGTTGTCTCCCTTACCGCAACAAGCACGCATTTTTCGTGGCAGAGCGCAAAGCTGCCACTAAAAATGCATGCGTGCTGCGGGTCTGTATATGCACGGGGGACAAAGCATTCAGGCAATAATCTCGAAACAGGCTGAGAATGTACTGTGCTGGTGAATGCGACAGTTTTCACCGCTCCTGTGCACACTGTGAAATAACACGGGGACCTCAAAATTGTTCGCAACTGTCCGCTTTTCTTGTCACCGAGTATTTTTGTTTTTTTCCTTCTTAGGTATCACTTCGCTCGGCTTGGTCTCGGTTAGCCCGACTTGGCCGTCGTCGCAGGGGCCCAGAGTTAGCGATGGATCCGGAACAGAGTTGTGTGGTAGTATGAAGAGCGAGTGCCGCAAGCACACTGTCACCGGCTACTGCGTTGTGGTTTCAGGCAACTAAACACAAGCCTGTCTGTGCATGTATTTGTGCATGTGTCTTAAGGCGATGTTTTATAAAACATGTTTTGAAAGGCAAAACGCCCGAAACATGCTTTCCGAAACAATACATGACACACGTGAAAACAAGCAAGCGCGCGTCTAAGGCGAGAGAGAGAGAGAGAGAGAGAGAGAGAGAGAGGGCCTCGCTACGGACATGCTGACTGAGCGGATACGGGAAGGTGCCACTTGACACTCCGCACGGCGGCTTTCATTGGTTGAAACCCAAAACATGTTTTCGGATTTTAGGGCAGGCTCTAAAACTGGAAACACGACCAAAACATGTTTTGAAAACATTGTTGTGAAGTATGTCACACGACAAAACACGTTGTTTCGCAGCGAAACATCTGAAAACAATGTTTTCAAGTGTTTTTGCCCTCTCGTGTGACATGGCCATTAGTGATGTGATGCTGGACACCATCAAAACAGCTCAGAACTGTGAGCCTGAAAACCTTTAAGCCTGCTCTTAACACACATGTGCACATCACAGTCGTTGCGCTCGGTGTGTCTACTAATTTACAGGCTTCGTGATAGTATTAGCTTCCGGGGCATGTAGTAAGAACTCGGCTAAATATAGTATAAAATCTTTGCCCCTTTTAAAATTTGTGTGCATAGTAAAATATGGCAATCTGGTGCTTTTTGTTGGCTTTGTAAACAAGTTTCATGCCAGGTAATAGTAAAATTAGGGAAAAATGAGGCTGGCTTGTGGACTATTTGTATTCATGCGCGGCTGGCACAGGAGCCAGCAGACGACCGTGGAATGAGGGGGTATGTGGTCGCTGCCAACATTGCCAAAAAAACGGAATATTGGAATTTGTTTAAATTTCCTCTACGCATGAGTCTATGGCTGCCTGATTTTTGTGAATTTCTTGGTGAATTTTAAAGCATTTCTAGGGTGTCATCTGCAGCGTTATGTGTAAGAGGAATATATAGCGTTTTCCTCCAGATTTGCATCTGTATCGCGTAGCCTGAAGCCGGCTCTTCACTGGGCACTGCGGAGCGCCACAGTGCTGTCCACAGTTGTGACACAGTTGTGATTTTGGGGGGTTCCCCCGCTGTGGCGTCATCACAGCAACTTGGATTTCAAATAGCCACAACTGTGACTGTGGTTTCCACGACAGATTCTGACTGGTTGTGCTACGTCACTCGGCGTGCGAACCGTGCATGGCGGACAGTGCATCTTCAGTCGGTTTGTCACCGAGCACCGCTGTGTTCAGTGTTGTATTAGTAGACACACCGAGCGCAACGACTGTGATGTGCACATGTGTGTTTCGCGCGCTGTGCCCAGATAAGAGCAGACTTTACTACAAAACTGAACACAGCTGTGCTCGGTGACAAACCGATTGAAGATGCACTGTCCGCCATGTTTGCGCGCCGAGTGACGTAGTACAGCCAGTCAGAATCTGTTGTGGAAAGCACAGTCACAGCCTGAGTTGCGGCTATTTGAAATCCAGGTGTGGCGCTCCGCAGCGCCCAGTTAAGAGCCGGCTTAAGATTATGGGCTTTAAGAGCGAGGCTTAAATTTCGGGCGCTGAATTCGAACTCTCAACTCTTGAAGTTAGGTCCAGCATGGGAGTCGGGTGGCTCAACCAGTGGCGCGTTTTATAAAGCGAGGAAAACAAGTCCCTACGGAGCGGGAGAGCAGCTAGGCGTTTTATAGGTCAAGGCGACTTAGCCCCTAGCCGAGGAAAGTTAGACCCTCGCAGGAGGTGCTACATTTGCTAGACAAGATGGCGGCTGTACGCATGGTGCGACCCGATGATAGCAGTTTTTTTTTCAGTTTTGTGGTGAAGGAATCAAGATGGAGGCGTCTGCAGAAATATATGTGTTATTCTTTTTACTTTTTGTCTGTATTGTTGACTTTCTTGCGAATTAAGCTTTGAATAACAATGTAATCGAGTCGATACCGGTGTGGTACACATGTCAACGCGCGTCGCACACAATCTTCCGCCATCTTGAAATGGGTAGATACAGCTAGCTTCCGGCTGTGACCGTTTCGTCAGTAGTCCGCTCGTCTCGCTCGCCTCGCTATTCTAGCTCGCCTCGGTCTGTAAAACGCACGTCAGGTCAGCGTCGGCCTCGTCAGATATTCAAAGCAGGCCGGGGTTTAAATACCGACATTGCCAAAATATGTACAATTGTGTGGTTTGTTTGTTTATTTTGTTGTTGTTGTTCAATGAATCGTCTCTGAAATCGCCCTCGGTGTAGACATACGTTAAACCCCAAACCTAAATACCCTACGTAAACAATATATAGGTACTCTACTACCTCTCCACTCTCCTCTACAATTTTCTCAGGGGAGCCGGGGTGGCCGAATGGTAGAGCGGTGGACTTCTAAGGCTCGGGTCGTGAGTTCGTATCCCGGCTGGGGCCAAATATTTGTGCTGGCTTTTTGATCGTTGCCCCGTCTTTGAGATCACCCGTACATGGTAGAAAAGGACGTTAACCCCCCCCCCCCAAAAAAAAAAAAAAAACACCCACCCACCCTATAATTTTCTCCCTCCCACAAGCCACTACACACCCCTACGAAACAAACTCTGAAAAATGTTTTCCTCTCAGTCGGCCGAGAGCAGCCCACAAGCAAAAGCTGGAATAACTCGATCAACGGGCTAAACGGTGAACTCACTGTTATAAGGATGTTCCAACCCCGACAAATCTTAAACGTGTACGGAACGTTTTCGACACTGGGATATAACCTTCATGGTGGAGAGAAAATGTTAACACCTAAAAATGTCCCCCACTAATAGAGAAGGCAAAAAAAAACAAAAAAAAACAACAACAACAAAACCGACGAAACAACCACCACCAACCAAACGTAACAATGATTAAGGAATATAGGTGGATGGCCATGGGCGTGCAAGCTACAAATTGCTCATAACAACTTGCTGTTGGCTCATGAACCAGGGTAAATTACACTACACATAATCGGTGCATTGTGGTAATCTTTTGCGACGTTCTTCAGTCTGCTAAAGTACGGAGAGAGAGGGAGAGAGAGAGAGAGAGAGAGAGAGAGAGAGAGAGACAGACAGACAGACAGACAGACGGACAGGGTGGGTGGGGTGGGTGTTTGGGGTTTAACGTCCTTTTCCATCACATAGGGTGATATCAAAGACGGGGCAACGATGAAAAAGCCAGCACAAATATTTGGCCCCAGCCGGGATCGAACTCACGACCCGAGCATTAGAAGTCCAACGCTCTACTATTCGACCACCCCGGCTCCCCGACAGACAGACAGACAGACGTACGAAAAAAGTGATATTGATAACGATGCTCTCTCTCTCTCTCTCTCTCTAACACACACACACACACACACACACACACACACACACACACACACACACACACACACACACACACGCACGCACGCACGCCCACACACTAACACGCACCTGCACAAAAGAAAACAAATTATACTAATCGTGATAGATTCAAAGCATTATTCACCTGCAAACTAACATACATACCTGAGCGTGGCAAAAATCTCCGTCCCTAACAGCTGTGACACGTTCGAGTCTCTGGCCACGTCCCCAACCCGGAACGGGACAGGTCCCTCCTCGTAGATAGTGTAGCTCAGCTCCCTGTTCTGGGCCGACACGCCGGACAGTAGGACCAAGGCGACGAGGAGGTGGCAGGCACACAGGTAAACCACACCGGACATTCTGCTTCCAGTAACCAGCGACTCCATGGTGAGAATGGTTCGCTACGGTACAAGCACCGTCGTTTTCACTGCTGGGGGACAAGGGTTTGAGGGTCGCTGTTGTGAGGTAGGTGCCAGCGTGTGTCAAAGTCGTGACGGGTTTTGATTTCCAGCACTGTCAGCATATCACGAACTGGACAACGTGGATATCAAACAAACTTTCCGTGCTTTCGTTCGACTCTTGTCACAATTTTTTTTTAATATCACATGCACAGGCTTTAGGAGCGATTGCGTGTAGACTGATCCAGGTTTTGGCGCAAGTGAAGGAAGATATTGTTGGCTGTTAGGTGTATTATCAGTAGTAATCCAATTCTCTGCAAGTAGTTTGGTAATTTAGTTTTTTTTTTAAATCTATTCTGTCAGTCCCTGATAAATCAAAATTCGCAGTACAGCTCAGGTAGACGCTGCAAGGAAGCGCCGGACACGGACACATACACACACACAAACAACAACAACAAACACACACTGTTCTCAACTACTCTCTTCTAACTGTAACTGAGCACAGGTCATAACTACGCACACTAGAACGGCGCCGTCGATATTTTCCTATGCGTAACACGCCCACACCTGGTCTGTCCATCTGGTAGACCCCTTGCTCATCTTCATAACAACACAATCGATGCAATAGAAGTCGGAGCACGACTGATACACGACCCCTCCCATCCGGCAACGCTTCATATGCCAGGGGTAGCCAAAGTCGACAAGAGACAGAGGAGCTATGAACAGCCACAATTAGACCCGTCCATTACTGCCAAGTTTGCGTTCAGCTATTGACCAGGACACATCACTCGAGTCATCTTCCAATTAATCTGCTCTTGCCGAGCAGGCAAAAAATCCAATAAAAAGGTGCACTCGACCTATTCTCTCGAGGCTAATGGGGGAAGGAAAAAGACGTTTTCAGAAGAAAAAAATGGTGGTGGAAAATTGACGGAGATAAAACAGTGGAAGCGTCCTCTTACGCCGGTGATTGGGCGTCCATTAGGTTTGGTTTTACAAGCCTCATCTCATTGTGTCGCCGGCAATCCGCGGGCTTGCTGTACTTAAACCCTGGGCTCTCGATGATCAGGTTGCCAGCACTAGTGTCTTCCCCCCTCCCAGCGTAGGCTTCTCTCACACGCAGGGCGACCAAGGACAAGACGCTCACTTAAGCACTGACGTCCTGACACGAGCTTGATCTCGTCTTAGCAGAAAAAAAGATCACCAGTTCAGTGTGAGGAAAAAATCCTTGAAATGAGAGTCCGAACGAGTCCCGTTGACCTGTTTTTCCTTTCTTTTTCTTCCGCTTTCTCTCCTTCTCCTTCCTCCTTCTCTTCTTTTAATTGGTTTGGCTTTCGCCTGTCACGTTTGGCAAGACGCTTTTCAGTTACAATTCCAAGAACTGTTATAATCTAAACCGTTCATCTAAAACGCCAGAACAGCCCAGGGAAAATCTCTCTTTCAAAGTCGCTATTTCCTTTCTTTCGGAAATAGATTTTACACGAAAGGAAACACTTGTAAGCTGACAATACTGATATATTTGACGTGTAACCTCATGAATGTTTGTTGTTGAAAGCCGTATATATTACGATCCGAGCTCAGAACCTTCCCAACGTTCACTGCGCATAACGACCATGCAGAGAATGTCACGTGCATAAAACAGCTTTCCCTCTTGCGCTTCAGAAACGTTACTCCTTTACGACTTCAAAGGTCACGTGGCAACACCAATGACGTCAGAGTCCACTTAATCAAACTTCTGCCGGCCAACTTCAAATCGTGAAGGTTAGATCATCGTCGCCTGGCGTCACCTGCGCAGCTGTTAGACACTGGATATAGGCATCGACCCGGCTTTTTACTTTGAAATGAGTACCTTCCAGTACAAGCAAGATGATATCATGAGAGAGCATCCATTTTTCAGTAAATCGCAGATCAGCTGCGGACGCCTTGATTAAAAGGCACACGATACGTTTGTTTTTATCTGTGGCTGAAGCTTCGGTATCATCTCGTGAGATACGGCAGAAATTCTTTTGCGTGTGTCCAAAGTTACGGTAACATCTTCATGTCCGAAGTTACGGTAATCCTGTCATGTCCGAAGTTACAGTAATCCTTTCCTGTCCCCAGTTACAGAACTCCTGCCGCGCCGTCCGAAATTATAGAAACTCTGCTGGCTGCAGTCACAGTGAAAAATCCTTTCTTGTCAGAACTGTTAGAAATCCTTTCGATTCCGAAATAACACACCAATCGTTCACAAATCGGGTAGCCGCGCTCCGACTTTCAAAAAACGCACGCACGCATAAACTCACGCACGTCAAAGTCGACCGCGACACTCACTTACTCAGTCACAGACAGGTGCCCTGAAACGTCCTTTCACTGATTTGTCACACACGTGTGAGTGGCCGACTCTCTGGCTCCGCCGCCCTAGGCATCCCTCCCTTTATTGTTACACGACTGGCTGCCGATCGTGATCAAGTACTGTCTGCGCGGAGGACATCTTCCTTCTGTCGCCAGGCACTCACCCTCGCTCTGTCGACGTCTCCCCTGCTCTCTCTCTCTCTCCCTCTCTCTCTCTCATCTCTCGCTCGCCGTCTTGAATACTCCCCGGCTACCTTTCGCGGCGTCTCGCTCTCGCTCTTCTTCTTCTCGCTGCTACCGTCGGCTTTACTGCTACTGCTGCCGCTTCCCACATCACCAGCTCAAGTCTGCAAAAGAGAAAAGAGAGAACAGAAAAAGTTAGCCAGGAGTTATTTGCCCTTTAAAGCAAGAGTTATTTGCCCTTCCTATTAACGGTGGCGTGATGAGGCGCTCGCGCGCTCGCCCCTTGGTGTCTGTTAACGAAGTTTGAGGTCTTGCCGTGTCTGGTGACGCCACGTGGAGACAGGTTTGGAAAAGCGTTACGGGGCAGAATAGTGAAGTTCAGAGGCATCAACAAATTCGGTGGCTTGGCTTGGCTTGGCTTGGCTTGCCGTGTCAGTCTCGTCTTGCCGTGCCTTGCCGTGTCCGTGCCGTGCCGTGTCGTGTCGTGTCGTGTCGTGTCGTCAGTGCAGATGTCATTTCATTTGGTTTCTTCTCATTTCGTTTTCGTCTCCATTTTGTCTTCTCTAGTTTCAAAGTCGTCCTTGAAAACATCTTTTTTTTATCGCTGCAAACGAAAGTCAACATATTCACAGCGATCGTACACTGTGTCGACTGATCTATACTAAGTGTGTCGATCAGTCGTCTGTCAAACCGCTCTCAGCAGCCGGAGGTTTTCTGATTTCTATGCGGGGAAAACATAATGTATAGTTACTGCGCGAGTGACGTTCAACACGCCGGCGCTCGCGCACATCTTTGTGTGTGTGTGTGTGTGTGTGTGTGTGTGTGTGTGTGTGTGTGTGTGTGTGTGTGTGTGTGTGTACAAACACGAGTTAAGTTTGTGCCGCCCCCCCCCTCTCTCTCTCTCTCTCTCTCTCTCTCTCTCTCTCTCACACACACACACACAC
>JACVVK020000014.1:282500-292500 GCA_018292915.2 Batillaria attramentaria | reverse complement strand
CTCACACACACACACACACACACACACACACACACACACACACACACACACACACACACACACACACACACACACTCCTGAACCGTCTGACTGACATCTCACAAAGACAGAAAGACTGACTGACAGACAGGCACTGAGGTAGATCAGTACTGAGAGCGAGGGGTCAGTGTGTGTGTGTGTGTGTGTGTGTGTGTGTGTGTGTGTGTGTGTGTGTGTGTGTGTGTGTGTGTGTGTGTGTGTGTGTGTGTGTGTGTGACGGTGTGACGGTATCCGCGCGCGCGGCTTACCAGTGGTGTATGCTCGCGTGTTCAAGCTAGACTGACTGAAACCGTGACTGAAACGCTTGACATACCTGTGGCGTCTCTCCTTTCAAACAGAATTTGCTTATCTGCAAATAATCACACCCACAGCCATCCCAAAACAAGCGCCAAAAACAGCGACAGAGCCGACAAACACCAAACAAACATAACACCCCAGAAATGCTAACTTTCCCAGACCTCCACACAGCAAACCGGGTGCCCGCTCACTTCGCGACAAGCAATGATTCAAAGTTACGTCAAGGCACGCGGCACACAGCAAGCCACTAATTTGTGGGAGCCCCCACCCCCCGCTGTCAAAACATTAGCGAATCATACACACGCCGCATGAAGCTGTATTGACAGTTAGTTCGTCTGGAAAGTTTGTTGCTTTTGTCTGAATTATGCAGCTCTCTCGCACGCAAGTGCCTTTCGTACGCAGACCCGTCTATTCATCACTGCTGGGCGTTCTGCCATTTCTTCAGTGTGTCGAGTCGTTTTCGCCGACGATGTTTTAATGTTTTCGGCCATGTGTGCAGTGTAAGAGGGGTTCCTTAGTGCATCTTTTTGTCATCTGCTGTTGTCAAAATTAAACACTTTAAGGGAAAGCAATTCTTCCTCTTCTTCTTCTTCTCTCTCTCTCTCTCTCTCTCTCTCTCTCTCTCTCTCTCTCTCTCTCTCTTTCCTGCACTTTTTTTCTTAAACAATGCATTCTCTCTCTCTCTCTCTCTCTCTCTCTCTCTGTGTGCACTTTTTCTTTTCTTCTTTTTTTTTTTTTTTGGGCAATGCATTCTCATGTCTTTCTTTTCTTTTTTTTCCTTTTCTGCGTCCATGCGATTTTATTATTAATCACCCGCCGACGTCTTTCTGTCCTGTCAATTCAAAAGCCTCTTTGATTAACATCAGTCGCTGAGGAGACACGGATGAAATGTATGGATGTATTTATCAGAGAACACCACAAAAGCGCATTGTTCGAGGACAAAGCAATGCTGACGCGACAATAGGGGGAAAAAAAAAAGAAAAAGAACATGGAAACACACTTTTTGAGAAAGATAAAAATCAGTGCTCTCTCTCTCTCTCTCTCTCTCTCTCTCTCTCTCTCTCTCTCTCTCTCTCTCTCAAAATCTGATTATTAATTCAGTACTAGTGCTTTCTCTCCGGGGCAGACAGCGGAAACACTGAAAGCTGTTCACAAAAGCTGCTTCATGACCTCCGAATATTTCCATTATTTCTGTAAATAATATGGAATACATGTCACGTCGAAGATCAAGCATGAAAGCGCCTGCTTTTTCTTTAACGGTACGTCTGCTTTTTCTGTTTTTCAAGAACAACTCCAAACGCTCTGAATGGGAATGACATTTGAAAATGCCAGACAAAGTCTGAACTGAGTAATCTCCGTTTGGCCAAGGAATTGACCCGGCCTCTCAGACACACGTTAGCAGGCAACAGTCAATCCATTGTGTAATTGGCAACGTGACAAGTGTCGTGACCACCAGAGGTACGGTTAACCTTTAAATGAGTGGTCGGGTAGGTTTTTGGGAGTTAAACGTCCTTTTCCACCACGTATTACCCTGTAAATGAATACACATATCTCCAAAGTGAATTTACAATGCAATTACAGTTCTGTATCACTTTATCAAATATGTCACATCTCCTTTTGAAAAAAAAAGGAAAAACTTGAAAATCGATATTTTTTTGAATGCACCAAAAGGGGAGCTATCACCATATCTCATCACGCAGCCTTTCTGAGATGATCGACAGCTTGTTTTTTGTTCACCAGTACTGCTTTGATCTCAGCCTCCTGCCGTGGGTGTCCGAGGTAATAAAGAAAAATGCACTTTCTTTCAAATTGGCCATCAGTTGTCGGTACCTCAGATTTTTTTTTTTTCCAGCGGGAATGATTGCTGGAAATGTCAGAGTTTACAACGATACATGTACACAGACACATAAAAATTATCATGTCCGTAGCACGACGATTTTGAGAGCGAAAACACGGTTTGATTTGCACGCCATGTGCATAGGGGGGGGGGGGGGGGGGGCGGTCGGTGGTCTGGTGGTTAAGAGACTTGTCACCAATGCGAGAGATCAGGGGTTCGAGTCCCAGTCGGGAAAAAGAATTTTCCCTTCTCGTATGTGGCACCGTTCATTCGGGCCGATCGTCCGGGGTTCTCTCCGGGTACTCCGGCTTCCTCCCTCTCTGCTTTGGAAATGTTCAGCCCACCAAATTTGAAAAAAAAAATGCAATTCTAAATTCCGAAATTTAAATAGCTGAGCTGACCCTTCGCGCCAAGTGATTGTAATGTGTTGATGTCCAGTGTGTGAGAGAATGCGTGTGATTCACGTGAGCGTGCGTGCTGGGTTCAGTTCGCGGCGCTTTCACTACGGCAGCCGATTCATGAAATTAGGTAAAGCGCCTATACAATACTCATTATTATTATTATTATTAACTTATACAATTTGACCTAAAACTTAGAGTGTGCAGAAGACGCATTTTGTTCACTTACATTTTACTTACAAGAGTGTACGTGTCCATTCTCTGAGCGGATTTATTTCGCATTATTAATGTTTCGTACCGCGCAAGAGTATCCCGCGTTTATGACTGTCTTTTTTCAGTTTTGGCCCTGTATGCGAAAATCGGCCAGGATTAACGGTTCCTTGACGGCTCTTCCTGCTCAAACGCGATCAAAGGGTCGAGGGTTCGAACCCCGAAAAGAAAAGAAAAGAAAACAAAAAACAAAAAAAACAAAAAACGTGTACGAGCTTTTATTAAGTGTCTGAAATCACACTCGCGGTGGACAAAAGACGTGAAACCTCAAAACATCTCACCCCCGCCCCCACCCCCACACTATCCCCCCCCCCCCACCCCCCACTCCTCGCCGCCACCAACGAGTTCGTTGTCAGCATCGGCGACCAATAAACCACGCAAACGCGTCCAAACTAGCGCCCTCTATCCCTGCTTTGTCCAAACACAACCCCCGAAAGACAAGCGCGGGGAGATACGGGAATTTGACAGTATCGATTGAAATCAATATTGAAACGAGGCCTATGGTCTCCTTGAGCCCCGGGTCCGATAACTTCGTTAGTCGACGGCGCTGCCTGTGTTGGAGCAAGGGGGCGGTGACAAGATTGTGTTTACTTTCTGATAACACCTGAGCTTCCGGCGAGATGGCGTGACAGGCTGGTTTGTTGGTGATGCCCTGGTGTAGGAGGAAGAACACCTTGGGGTTAGAGGGTTGGGCTGGGAGGTAGGGTGGTCAGTGTTGCGCTTGTAGCGCTGCAAGAGCGACTGGAGACGGCTCTGCTGGGCAGCTGAGATGATGGGGAAGAGGAGAGGAACAGCTATTCTGACCTGCGGTTCACGTGAACATGATCCAATCCAGACAGACTACGCACACGAAGTCGACCAAAATTAATTAGTTTGGCGTCACTGATGCCAACATGCGCAAACTTGTAAACATGAACATCCCATATCGTAGGGTAGAAATGCTCTCTCTCTCTCTCTCTCTCTCTCGCGCGCGCGCGCGCGCGCGCGCGCGTGTGTGTGTGTGTGTGTGTGTGTGTGTGTGTGTGTGTGTGTGTGTGTGTGTGTGTGTGTGTGTGTAGCATTAGCAACGGCAAGAATGAAACCTGGACCACTGGACCACTGGACCAATGTCTTTTACCGTTGACAAATAAAGTTTGAAAGTTTCACCTCTCTCTCTCTCTCTCTCGTTGTAGAATAGCAGGACAGCCTGTAAGATAGGCAGCAATGTCTAAATGCTCTATCCGCCCGAATAAAAACGTTTCATCACCGTACTCTCTCTCTCTCTCTCTCTCTCTCTCTCTCTCTCTCACGCGCGCACACACACACACACACACACACACACAGAGTCATATGCCCGGACACACTGCTCGAAAAACAGGGAAAAAAGCGCCGGCTCACTCCTCGAAATTTCACTCACTCACCCCTCGAATTTCAATCACTGGTTCAACGGAAATCCTGTAGCGTTTGGAAGCACACACACCGCTCATCACCAAGCCATAAAACGGTATCTTCAATTCGCACATGCAAACACTGCCACAGTATTGCTACAATACTCCAGGGGTGACCAACAACTGAAACCACAATTTGTGTGACAATGAGCCGTGGCAGAAAACACGTGCCAATCCGGCGGCAGAAGCCGCGGAACTGCACCTGTGCCTGAAACAGTTATTTCCGTCAGTTCACACAGCACGTGCGCAAAGTATATTGTTTTTTCTGCAAAAGGCTGTTTAAAACTACGCCCACGTTTTACACTGAATGTCAGTGCATTTTAAAGATGAGTATAGAAAAGTACCAGTGTCACGAGAGAAACGGTTCGACAGAGGCAGATACTGAAGCAGTTGACATTAGAGAAACTGCCCTCGGCACCTGTCCGAGTCATGTATTCACCGTAATCCTTACTCAGAGTTCAGTCACTGAGTTTTCAGTGTTGACATCGCAAAAGCAAATCAAATGTGCCCTTTTCATTACAGCTATTCCGTCATGACTCAGTGTTACTCTGCTCATACTTACTTGTAGTGGTAATTATCCCTTGGAAGGCGGACTGGGCATGCGTCGTATGACACCGAGGAACCGGCTGAGATTCTGTAATACAGTCTTGGCCGGACTAAGCCGAGAAATCACGTGCTCTCTGATCCACAACACTGGTTATTGACAGTACGCAGGCTATCACATGACTGAGGTAGATTTTTCGGGATAAGTCTATAACTGTGATACTCCAAGAATCACAATTCACATCCTTGTGTGTTTTGTCCCAACGTTGCAACTTTCTCTCACGCGATCACAAAGTTAACCTCGTCTTACGCACAATCAGCTTGGATATATGACTTGTGCACTGACATTCGAGATAATTAATAAAGATCAGACATGCAAATATTAACTCTTATCTCGTAGATATTCCGGCCGCTCCCGTCGGAATAGCCGGTCGCATGAAAGCCGATCGTCGCATCACATTCGCCACGTTTTATAAAAGCACAATGTTTTCCGGTATGTGTACTGTGGTCGTTGTCGTGTAAAAATCTACATACTCACTGATATAAACTTATATCACACTTATATTACGAACATCATAGATGACAGCCTGGAATACTCTCTGAGAGCCACTGATGAGGCAGCCATACTCTCTACTGATCACAATCCACAACACTGTAAATTCACTTGTAGCTCCAATGCCGCCTGACTGATGGCGTACTCCTGGTCTTCAGTCACCAAACATCGGAAAGAATCAATGTACAGCGGAGAACCTACTTCAATAAGTCTCCACTGACTGTATTCAACGCTATCGGCAGCGCGCCGCACTCCACTGAGCGACTGTGGTTCACCCACCGGCTTTGAGCGAAGCTTGACAGCAGCGAGGTGAAATCGTTGGTTGGCTGAGCGTATGTGTGCCGGGGTTCGCTGTGGCTCAGCTGGTGTGCGGGCCTATGCACGCATACACGGCGCGGACGAGCGCGCAGGTGCTACAGGTGTGGGAGTATGAGAGGGTCACAAACCGACAACAGTGGCCAGGGGACCGTTCCGTGGGACTGTGTAGGTGGGGTTTGGGGGGAGGGGGCGTGGGAACAAGGGTAGTGAAAAGAAAGAGAGAGGGGCTTTCTCAGATCATACACAGGTAATTGGGACGTAACTGAGACTGACTGATCTATATGAGGCCAAATGCATTCTGCACAGGACGTAAACTTGAAGTGCCGTTATACGTACCTACTAGGTTTTCCACGTTTGATGGGTTGGCCGTCCCTTAAATACCAATAATTATTATTATTATTATTCTTTGGTATGTACTGTATGTACTGTCTAACAGACCTTTCTTGAGCGTTTTTCTCACACCCAGCTTATGCTCAGCTCGCACACGACAACACACGAAGATATAGCTGCGCCTACCACAACCTCGCTCTTCCCTTCTTCTTCCAGCTCTCAGCTTATAGCAGATCATAATGACGGCAGAGTCAACCCGGCTAATGCGGCTTTCTCTTGTAACATGAGTCGCCATATCCGTTGAATATTGGTACACAGTCTGTATGGTCTGTGCCATTTAGCCACGTCTCCCAGCCTCTTGATCAATACCCTGTCTTTTGTTTCATCCCAACAGAAGCCCTCAATCCGATATCAAGTTCGTATCGCGTTACTTACCTCCGCCGCGGGGTGCATCACGTGAAAAATGGTTTCTCTTCTTCATACGAGAAACTCTTTCGCCCTTTGACAGATAGCCTAGTGTCTTGGAGACAAAAAGCCCCAAGTATGAGGAGAAACCTCGGCTGTGTCACGACCGCAGATAACAAGGCTATAAGCTAGGAGAATCAAGACATTCCTATACAGAAACCTTCAGCTACAGCTAGTTCATCTCGTCTGAATGAGATCAGGAAGGCATTGCGACACTGCCGTGCTTTGCTCCTTACTGTATCGAGTATCTAGGGGCTTCTGGGGGCCCGTATGTAAAAGTCGAGGTTAATTTAACCCACGGCTACGGGCCTAACCCCACTAGGACAAAAGAAACCCAAAAGCAAAATTAAATTTAAAAAAAATCGAACTAAACTAGCTCTAGGATTAAATTTTCTGGGTTTTTTTGTTTTTTTAAATCAGGAAGCGGGTCCATTCCAGCCAGGTGCATAATTATGCCGTTATAGAAGGAATTTTGTCTTTCTTTCTTCGCTTCCTTTTTTTTATTAAATTTTGTCTTGGGGTTTCGTTTGTTCTAGTCTGGGTTAGGCCCGTAGCAGTGGATTAAATTAACCTCTAAGAAGTCTGTCTATATAAAGCCTAGTTATGGTAGCAACAGCTCAGGTGCCTGAACATCTTGCGTAGAGAGTGCTGCTATGTTGAGCGGAGTAGCACCGGAAACACTCGCCGCCATTTTGAATACACCCCGCGGTCGCCGTACATATCCCTACGAGACTGCTTACTCGGTTGAACTTTTTGTCCATGTTGGCTGCACGGCTTCATCACGCCGCATTGCCAAACCCCCACTCATGTTGCTGTTCTAACGTACGTAGTAAATCAGGCGTGAGAATAAGTTTGTTCGGAGTAAGCTTGCTAAACTAAGCGTTAGTAGAAGTGCTAATGGATAACTGACTGTCCGGAAACCACGTTCACGCTTGGTCGTTCGAAAAATAAAACAATGCTAAATCATAGGAGAGGTTCCCGAATCTCCAGTGGCTGTCCCAGATTCTCACAAACCGTTTTTTTAAGCCAAGTTCTATCGCTCAGCGCCACCCGGGCGGAACCGTCACGCATGGGTGGTTCCATACAACGCGATAATCACTTCACGCTACGACAGCACTTGGGCAAATATAAAGGGGTTCCGACAAAACACTGTTTGCGCAAACCTCCTTCGGTAAAAGCAAGTTCCGGTTCTACACTTCCTCTGGTCCTCCCACTCCTTCATTCCCCTTCCCCCCCCCCCTTTTTTTACCGCCCCCTGCTCCCTCCACACACACACACACACACACACACACACACACACACACAATCATGACCACGCGAATTAAAGGAAACCAATTTCAGATCGAAATTCAGCTCCTCACGGGGTGTAATCAAAATGGGCGCGAGTGTTTCCCGTGCTACTGCGGGCGCTTCAAAAGTTTCGACGCTGATGATTGTTCTCACAAAAAGCCGTATGTTTAAAATAGGAGAATGCACACGTCTTTGCACTATAGTAACGCGAGTAGTACTGAATCACGTGACAACATGGCGGAGTAGTGGAGTGTAGCCTATGTTTGAAATATTGTCTCCGCCATAACTCGTCTTTAGTTTCTCATGGACACTTGACATATTAAGCTTATAGCTTGTTGTATCCCACGATAGTAGAGTATGTATGGTTCTTGTATATGGAAAGAAACAAAATAAAACAGTTTAAAACCATAGGACTATATAGCTAGATAGTATGTGCGTGCGTGCGTGCGTGTGTGTGTGTGTGTGTGTGTGTGTGTGTGTGTGTGTGTGTGTGTGTGTGTGTGTGTGTGTGTGTGTGTGTGTGTGTGTGTGTGTGTGTGTGTGTGTGTGTGTGTGTCTGTTTTAAAGCTGTTGTTCATTAGATTGCCACAGGTTTCATGTGTGTTTGTGCTTTCCTGTGCATTTATTTATATGTTGTGTTGTACAAACATCCTTTGTCGAACTTGGCCCAGCACCCTTCTGTCTAGATAATTTTTTTTTTTTTCGTTTTTTTTCCATTGTACCCTCTACAACCCAAAAGGGGGAAAAGGAAAATAAAATCTTGAATTTTGAATCTTGTTAGTCAAAGTCTCTGTCTGTCTCAGTTTCAAGACTGTTGCAAACACCCGGTGCTATTCAAATATGAAAATGGAATTTTTCGGTGTTACCGTTAGGAAACACTCGGTCCTGGCGGTGCTAATACTTTGAGCGGATTGGCACCGGAAACCCTGCCGTCACTTTTGAGTATACACCGAGCCTGTAGTGTCCGTTAAGCGACACACACCCCCCCCCACCCCACCCCTCAATAACAACAGCAAAACGCACACACACACACACACACACACACACACACACACACACACACACACACACACACACACACACACACACACACACACACCAAAACAAAACCAAAAAAAACAAAACAACAATGACAACAACAAAACCTTTAGTGTCTGTTGTACAGGGTCCGATTCGTTCCACACAGCCGAGAAGTTTAGAAAGAAATTTCGTCCAAAAACAACAACACAAAACTACAACAACAACAAAACCTTTAGCGTCTGTCATGTCGATTCGCTCCAAACAGCTGAGAATTTTAAAAGAAAAAAAGAAGAAAGAAGTTTCGACCAAGAGGCAGCAGCAAACAAGCCCGGAATTGTAAAAGGTTTCCGACAATTTTGCTGGTGAGGTTGACGACTGTTCCGGTCCTTCGATTGCAATCGGCCCGCGCGCCTGACGACCTCTCGAGCAGAGCGAATTAAGTCGGAGAATGAGACATTCTCATACTGGTGATTGAAGAGCGGAAACAGCCTTTAAAATCTAAGGCCCGACAGGAAATTTTGCGTCGTCTTCTTTTTTGATTAAGGGGGGTAATTAAGTTTCAGGGCAGGGGAGGCTATCGGGATTTTTCTGGTTTTCGTTTTTTTGTTTTTTCCTTTCCTGGTTCGCTCTTGTTCTGGAGTCCCCTTTTCGTTCGCTCGCCACGTTCGACGTTCCCTCTTTCGTCGAATGGGAAGGAGGAATACAGGGATTTAAAATTTAAAAGAGAGGGGGAAAAATCAGTTGACTCATTAAGCCAGCTCTCTCTCTCTCTCTCTCTCTCTCTCTCTCTCATGCTTGATCACCGTGGTTTTCTGTGACCTGTTATCTTGCTTGTGTGTTCGTGTTTTTTGTTGTTGTTGGTGGTGGTGGTGTTGTTTTGTTTTGTTTGAATTTTTCTTTGTTTCTTTGTTTGTGTGTTTGTTGTTGTTGTTTGTTTGTTTTCTTTTTTGTTTGTTTGCTGTTGTTTTTTGGGGGTGAGGGGGGGGGGTCTCACTTTTTCGGTAGCATAGATTGTTAGTTTATCCTTGCATTTTATGCTTTTTTTTTGTTGTTGTTTGATTATTATTGTAGAATGTAGTGAGGACTTCTTGTAAAATAGGCAGGAATGCCTACAAGAATTATCCTAATAAACGTTTCATCATCATCATCATCATCTCTCTCTCTCTCTCTCTCTCTCTCTCTCTCTCTCTCTCTCTCTCTCTCTCTCTCTCTC
>JACVVK020000014.1:275000-280000 GCA_018292915.2 Batillaria attramentaria | reverse complement strand
AGTGATACTGTTCCCTTCGGCCGACCGAAAGAAATGAACCTGTGCGTGCGTGCGTGCGTGCGTGCGTGCGCGTGCGTGCGTGCGTGCGTGCGTGCGTGCGTGCGTGTGTGTGTGTGTGTGTGTGTGTGTGTGTGTGTGTGTGTGTGTGTGTGTGTGTGTGTGTGTGTGTGTGTGTGCTCGCGCGCGCGCTCGCGTCACTGACAGAGAGACGGACTGAGACAGAGAAATACAGAGAGATATTCGTAAGAAATCTTTTCTCTTCTGAGATTATTAAGGCGAAGTAAAACACACACACACACACACACACACACACACACACACACACACACACACACACACACACACACACACACGAGAGAGAGAGAGAGAGAGAGAGAGAGAGAGAGAGAGAGAGAGAGAGAGAGAGAGCTCAAAATATACAAGCCATTATCACGCAAATCCCTTTTCAATCTTGGTTAACCTGACATCCAAAAAGAGAAGGAGAATGTAATCAGGGAAGAAAGTCAGAAAGTCGGTCTAGTGCACACAAAATAAATGTAAAAACAATTGAGGACAAGCAACTCCAGAATCAACGTGTCGCTCTTATGAAGCAGCGTGGAACCAACGCGGGGGGGGGGGGGGGGGGGAGGAGGGAGGGGGGGGAGTAAGAAGAAAGGGAAGTAAGTTATCCAGAAGCAAAAAAAAAATGTCACAAGATCCTAAAACCATTAATTTTTGCGTATGCTTAGAACCAGTTCACATTTTTAGAGTAACATCTGATGCTCAGTAAGCCTGGTTTAGTTGTTCTGTCATTGCCAAAGGCAGATTCAGTTCGCCGAGTATCTTTCGTGAGTTCTTTGAAAAAAAAAACCAAAAGAAAGAAAGAAACAAACAAACAAACAACAAAAGAAAACCAAGGAAATATCGTGCCACTGTCGTTACGATGCAATGCCTAGATCTGCCCAAGCAACAGCTTTCTTAAACCCACTAATCCCAGATGAACAGCAACATCAAACGATGGTTTCAACAAGTCTGTTGTAACTGTTACAACTTCTTCAGTGGTCAAAGCGTGTTTCGCGACCGTAAAGACAAAACCAAAAACAAACAGACAACTAAAACCAGTAACTACAATGCCATGCTTGAGTACAAATGTTCAGACCTACCTCAGCAACACATTTTTCATACGCGTACTACAATGTCATGCTACAGTAGAAATGCCCAGACCTACCCCAGCAGCACATTTTTCCTACGCGAACTACAACGTCATGCCACGGTAGAAATGCTCAGATCTACCCCAGCAACACATTTTTCCTACGTTAACTGCAACGTCATGCTACAGTAGATATGCTCAGACCTACCCCAGCAACACATATTTCCTACGCGAACTACAACGTCATGCTACAGTAGAAATGCTCGGATCTACCCCAGCAACACATTTTTCCTACGCGAACTACAACGCCATGCTACGGTAGAAATGCTCAGACCTACCCCAGCAGCACATTTTTCCTACACGAACTACAACGCCATGCTACGGTAGAAATGCTCAGACCTACCCCAGCAGCACATTTTTCCTACGCGAACTACAACGCCATGCCACGGTAGAAATGCTCAGACCTACCCCAGCAACACATCTTTCCTACGCTACCTACCATGCCATGCTACAGTGGAAATGGTCAGACTTACCTCAGCAACACATTTTTCCTACGCGAACTACAACGCCATGCCACGGTAGAAATGCTCAGATCTACCCCAGCAACACATTTTTCGTACGCGAACTACAACGTCATGCTACAGTAGAAATGCTCGGATCTACCCCAGCAACACATTTTTCCTACGTTAACTACAACGCCACGCTACAGTAGAAATGCTCAGATCTACTCCAGCAACACATTTTTCATACGCGTACTACAACGCCATGCTACGGTAGAAATGCTCAGACCTATCCCAGCAACACATTTTTCCTACGCTAACTACAACGTCATGCTACAGTAGAAATGCTCGGATCTACCCCAGCAACACATTTTTTATACGCTAACTACAACGTCATGCTACAGTAGAAATGCTCGGATTTACCCCAGCAACACATTTTTCCTACGTTAACTACAACGTCATGCTACAGTAGAAATGCTCAGATCTACCCCAGCAACACATTTTTCCTACGTTAACTACAACGTCATGCTACAATAGAAATGCTCAGATCTACCCCAGCAACACATTTTTCATACGCGTACTACAACGCCATGCTACGGTAGAAATGCTCAGACCTACCCCAGCAACACATTTTTCATACGCTACCTACAATGCCATGCTACAGTGGAAATGCTCAGATCTACCTTAGCGACACATTTTTCCTACGCGAACTACAACGCCATGCTACAGTGGAAATGCTCAGATCTACCTCAGCAACACATTTTTCCTACGCGAACTACAACGCCATGCTACGGTAGAAATGCTCAGACCTACCCCAGCAATTAACACATTTTTCCTACGCTACCTACAATGCCATTCTACAGTGGAAATGGTCAGACCTACCTCAGCAACACATTTTTCCTACGCGAACTACAACGCCATGCCACGGTAGAAATGCTCAGATCTACCTTAGCAACACATTTTTCCTACGCGAACTACAACGCCATGCCACGGTAGAAATGCTCAGATCTACCCCAGCAACACATTTTTCCTACGCCAACTACAACGCCATGCTACAGTGGAAATCCTCAGACCTACACAAGCACCACATTTTTCCTACGCGAACTACAATGCCATGGCACAGTGGAAATGCTCAGATCTACCTCAGCAACACATTTTTTCTTCTCGACTATAATGCCATGCTACAGTGGAAATGCTCAGATCTACCCCAGCAACACTTTTTTCCTATGCGACCCACAATGCCATGCTACAGTGAAAACATTTAGACCTACCTACCTTTACTTAGCATCACGTGTTTCTTACGCTAACGTCAGACAATCACTGATACATCAGACCATTCATCAAGACCTTCGTAACTGCCAATGTTCGCCGCCCCGACAATGCGTTAACCGTGTTTGAGGAAACTCCATATAGATTAAAAAACAAAAACAAACAAAAAACCCGGAAGATAATAATTAAACAGCCAGCAACAACAGTATGGTAATCTTGCCCGTTGGGCACGTAACATTACACCATTATGCTTCCCTGGTCGCGGTCACGTGTTGGGTAAAACGCCCTATCACACATCTATTGCACATGCAGCCAGTATCTTTCTTTTTTGTATCACTGTACACAGGTGGGTAGCCAAAATGGCCGCGAGTGTTTCCGGTGCTATGTTGTAGCCGTACGTCACACGAGGAACACGAGAGAGAAAAAAAAAAACCGTGTTCGATGTTTGTTCGGACGAAACGCCTCCCATGTAAAATCAGCCTTAGTCTGAAATACTGACGAGCACGTACACGTCAGTCTTTGCATCGTGGTAACGTGTGAAATAATCGAAGTCGTCGTTTGGGGAGCCGGGGTGGTCGAATGGTAGAGCGTTCGACTTCTAATGCTCGGGTCGTGAGTTCGATCCCGGCTGGGGCCAAATATTTGTGCTGGCTTTTTCATCGTTGCCCCGTCTTTGATATCACCCTATGTGGTGGAAAAGGACGTTAAACCCCCCAAACACCCACCCCACCCACCCTGGTTGATAAACGGCCCCCGTTCTTCCCGTTCTTTCACGCCGTTAGAAACATCCGGTGTTACTCACATTTGAAAAATGGAAACACTAAGTGCTACAGTTTGGGAACACTCTGGCCTGGGCGGTGATACAATCTGGAAAGTTTTGAGCCGGAGTAGCACAGGAAACACTCGACGCATTTTGACTACCACTCGCGCTGTGCCCATATTTTTGGGTGGGTGGGTGGGTGGGTGTTTGGGGGTTTAACGTCCTTTTCCACCACTTACGGGTGATATCAAAGACGGGGCGACGAGGAAAAGGCCAGCACAAATATTTGGCTCCAGCCGGGATACGACCTCACGACCCGAGCATTAGAAGTCGAACGCTCTACCATTCGGCCACCCCGGCTCCCCCCATATTTTTGGACACACTCGGTGGAACAAACATTTCAAAACGGAAACACTCGTTGCTACGGTTTGGAAACACTGTGCCCAGGATGATGGTGCTACGATACGATTTGGAGACATTTGATCCGCGGTAGCACAGGGAAACACCCCAGGCCATTTTGATTAACCCTCCCGTGCTGTAGCTTTAAACCCATGCCACCGATTTTTCCGCTGCCAACGTAACTCGAAACCAAAACGCATTAACTCTTTCTGCAAAACATTGTTCACTCGTTAGCAAGGAGATGGTGCGATGTAGCGCCTCGTGATATCTACGTGATGTCTCGGCGAGATATCTGTGAAAGGTTAGTGCAAAACAAGATAATGATGTGAGAGGAAATCGAGTATTGCCAATTTGTCACGTCAGCCGACAGTGTATCGAACGGCCTCGAAGCGGCTTATAACCTTTAAAACTAAAGGCCCATTTTCCCGGCACGGAACTCATAAATCATTGTAAGCCCTTTCAAGTTGATGGTGTCCAGTATTGTACCGCTTATTGTTCCGAAATTTATACAGCTGAGCTGACCCTTCGCACCACGTGATTGTAATGTGTTTATGTCCAGTGTGTGAGAGAATGTGTGTGATTTACGTGAGCGTGCGTGTTGGGTTCAGTTCGCGGCGCTTTGAGCCGATTCATGAAACTGGGTAAAGCGCCTATACAATATTATTATTATTATTATTATTAGAAGCATTCATCGACCACGAAGCAGCTAGCCTTTAACTTAAAGTCTCAACCCGTATGATAGGGTGGGTGGGTGGGTGTTTGGAGGTTTAATGTCCTTTCCCACCACATACGGGTGATATCAAAGACGGGGCAACGATGAAAAAGCCAGCACAAATATTTGGCCACAGCCGAGATACGAACTCACGACCCGAGCGTTAGAAGTCCAACGCTCTACCATTCGGCCACCCCGGCTCCTCCCCCCCCCCCCCCCCCCCCCCCCCCC
>JACVVK020000014.1:267500-272500 GCA_018292915.2 Batillaria attramentaria | reverse complement strand
GCCACAAATAACCGCGTAAAAATGCATACATAAACAAATAAATCAATAAATAATTTTAACACTCCGTTTAAATGATGCATTGATACGAATGAAACAAACGAAGAAGTGTAAATCAAAAAAGGACCATTTCAGTCGTATGGAACATGTTAACAATGACATCAGTTTCAACTGAAGAGGTTCAGATCTTTAACTGCGATACACAGTCGGTTCGATTCGTGTGAGCCACTGTATCACGCTCACCGTTGTTTTGATCAATACACCCAAAGAGAGAGAGAGAGAGAGGGCTTTGCCGGAAGCTTGCAGAACAGGGTCCCTGTCTGTCACTTCCGCTTTAATTAAGAGATTGCTTCTTTAGCCGCCATTAAATGAGTGACAGATTCATGAGCTGCCTCGCTCGACAGTGAGATAATAGATCGTCCTTTTCTGTGCAATAGAGGCGCTTAAAACTCAGGCATGCCACGGCCAGCAATTAGTTTTCTTCTTTCGCCCACAATTCACGTGAGGCTTGATTGAACGGAAGCTCGCTTGCCCCGAGAGGACTGCGCATGCGTGCGACTAACAATCATGTCCGTGAGATGTCCTAGAAGCGAGCGGGAACTACGCTGAAAGTGCACGGAGTTCACGCGCGGGGGCACACACACACACACACACACATACACACGGGGTGGGTGTTTAGACACAGGGTGGGTGTTCAGGGGTCCTTTTCCACGATAATTATAAGGGTGATATCGAAGAGAGGGCAACGAAGAAAATACCAGCACACATTTTTGGCTCCTAGCTAGGATTCGAACTCAGTCACGACCCGAGCATTGAAAGTCCAACGATCTACCACTCGACTGTTCCGGCTATCCGTGAGAGAGAGAGAGAGAGAACGAACGAAGGAACGAAACTTTATTTTACAAGGATAAAAGATTAGGTACGCAGAGAGAGAGAGAGAGAGAGAGAGAATTCAAAGGGAGGAAAAAGTCATGATTTAATAGCCTGCCAGCTTCAGTGGTAACATACACATCAAGCCTCACTCTCATGTTTTATCTTTCAAGTGTTTATTTATGGGTTTCTGTTCTGCTTTGTTTTGTTTATTTGCTTGTTAAGTTTTTTTGTCGTGAAGATGCCTAGACCCGTTACTTGCCAGGAAAACTCTTGAAATATCACACACACACACACACACACACACACACACACACACACACACACACACACACACACACGTATCAGTTCTCCGTATCCAAATTTTTACCATAGCACTCGCTGGCCTCTCAGTCCAGCATTCATTCTTCATAGATCTAACACAAGACCACAAACAGATCTAAAAACACGATCGCCAGGTCCGCAATACGTTTCTGATAAACGACAACCGGCATCAGACAAGAGAGGAGTTGGAATTCGCACCCCCCCCCCCCCCCCACCCCTCCCCGAGTCCAGCCTCTCCCTATGAGAAATCAATGATTTCAAATCGCCAGCTACTTTCCCCAAGAGAAGGGCAACAAAACACGACGTCGCCTGCTTCTCCGCATCCTTATTTTCCCATCCTCCACTGGGACACCTGTTTATGTTCTTTGGCCCTGAAATTTCTCTCACTTGGGTCGCGTCCCATGCTGCTACAGCGCTGGCAAAGTATGCAAGTCTTTTGATCCAACGTGTTCGTTTGAATTTCCTTCTGCCGAGGGCCGCGAGAGGGGGGTTGTGCTATGTCGCGGCGACCTTTTGAGGTTGTGGAGGTGAGAGAACTCGAAGACTAGAAGGTCCCCTCCCTCTTGAGACGTTCCCTTCATAGCTCAGATGACAGACCACCAGTTCGATGTCCGGGATCAGCCGGGTGATGGGGTACAGAGTTCCAGGTTCAGATCGCTGAACAGATAACTTTATTGTCCTTAAAACAGGAAATTTGTCTTCGGCTTCACCGACAAGTCAAGGAGATCAAGAAATAACACAAGAGTTTGGCTTATAAAATCTCTCTCTCTCTCTCTCTCTCTCTCTCTCTCTCTCTCTCTCTCGGGGAGCCGGGGTGGCCGAATAGTAGAGCGTTGGACTTCTAATGCTCGGGTCGTGAGTTCGTATCCCGGCTGGGGCCAAATATTTGTGCTGGCATTTTCATCGTTGCCCCGTCTTTGATATCACCCGTATGTGGTGGAAAAGGACGTCAAACCCCCAAACACCCACCTACCCACCCTCTCTCTCTCTCTCTCTCTCTCTCTCTCTCTCTCTCCGTGTCTCTCTCACTGTCTCTCTCCCCCTCATGCCTCCAGCTGCAGCAGCACCAGAATTGATAACACATAAAAACGCCAGTAATAACAACAGTAATATCAGACTATAGGACTAAAACATTTGTAAAAGACAGCTCGTCAAAGGAATGACGTACGAATTAAGCATCACGAATTCAACGCACTTATTGCACAGGGTAAGAACGACTTTTTAAACAGGTTTTTATGGCACACAGGAACTCTGAAACGTCTACCACTAGGCAATCTTTCGAAATGACGGTGCAAACTGCACCGACCGTGTTCTTGATCCCCTGAATTCAATTTGCCTGGGGACGATTAATTTAATTAATTAATCAGTCAGAAAAACCACTGCTATTTTGTCATATCCATTTTCCTGCATAAAAATAAAACGAGCTTCTGTTTTGCTTGCAGAAAAACAAGATTGTAGATTTTTCTGCAGAAACGGGACAATGGCAGATGCCTTTTCCTCATGTATATTCCGTTTTCATGGCACACTTTCAAGTCACGTGGTGTACTCCCTGTGGGGTTGGAATCCCGACACAGCCAAACTGTGAGTAGGATTTTTTAGTGCCCCCGTCTTTGGAGTCCCCATGGTGTTGGACAGAAGACGCTACACATCAAAACATCCACTCACCCATCCACCTACTCACGCTCGGCTGCCTCTCCCGTTTGCATCCCCCACCCCAACCCGGGCCCCCTTCAGAAAAGATTTCTTTTGCACAGAACGGCCATCCGTAAAGAGGGGCAAAAAATAAAAAAAATAAAATAATCAAGGACCCAGGTGTCAAATACTCAAGGTAATATCATCAAATCAGTCTCCAAGAAAGTCTTCTCAGTCGCCTCGTGGCTTGACACCGGATTCAAACCGAAGCACTCTATCAAATTACGGCAGCTTTAAGGACTTGGAAGCGGAGACGACCTGTGGCCAAGTGATCGGCTTGAGAGGGAGTAATTATGAAGACACAGGCAAAAACGCAGCAGCGGCATACATTCGCATCCGGCGTGACACGTGAGAGGAAGAGGTGTCAAGAGTCACAAGAAAAACAGCCGCGCCTGCCACTGAGAACAGACACAGTCCGTCTCAGTCATCCTACACGCAAACCAACCCTTCCTTATCTTGCTTCCACTCCCCGACCATCTCCCGACCTGTCTCCAGTCACTCCAAGACTGGCGAGACACTACACAGACACTACCATCATACGTCTGGCATACACCGCAAAACAACAACAACAACAACAACAACAAACACAGACTCAATGGTAACCAACGTAAACAAAAACTGTGTCTACGGGCGTAATTTCATCTAGAACCTTATTTCGAACATGGGGTGGGTGGGTGTTTGGGGGTTTAACGTCCTTTTCCACCACATACGGGTGATATCAAAGACAGGGCAACGATGAAAAAGCCGGAACAAATATTTGGCTCCAGCCGGGATGCGAACTCACGACCTGAGCATTAGAAGTCCAATGCTCTACCATTCGGCCACCCCGGCTCCCCTTCGAACATGGAGAAAATGAAATAATAATAATAATCTTATTAATGTAGGCGCTTTATCCCAAATATCTGGCTCAAAGCGCCGCGAGCTAAACCCAACACGCACGCTCACGTGAATCAAACGCATTCTCTCACGCACTAAACATGCACACATTACAATCACGTGGTGCGAAGGGCCAGCTCCGCAATTTAAGTTTCGGATTTTTTACAATCGCATTTATTTTTGAATGTTGTGGGCTGAACATTTCCAAGGCAGAGGGGTGAGGAAGCCGGAGTACCCGGAGAGAACCTCCGACGGTCGGCCCGAATGAACGGCGCCACATACGAGAAAGAAAAATTCTTCGCCCAGAGTGGGACTCGAACCTGACCTCTTGCATTGGTGACTAAGTCTCAACCACTACACCACCGACTGCCCCTCCCTGACTGTTACGACCATTGCAGCGCAGCAAAGAGGACTGAAATTTTGTTGCGGCTATACCGGCCGCGCACAGGTCAAGCCACGGCTTAGTCAGTTCAGACGAGATTCCCCTTGGCGTAGTTCCTACATCTTCAAACATTGTGTTGTTTCCTTCGCCCCTGTTTGGGCGTGCAGGAATAAAATAATCAAAGAATTTTCTTTAATATAATATACATAAATGAGAGTGTAGTGTAAGGTGGGGTAAAAAAGTAAGCAACGGCATTCTCTTGTACATGATTATGTCACAGTGACAGTCTTCTCTACACTCCTCGTACGGGAGCCCGGGTGGCTCGAGTGGTCGGTCAAATGCTCTCCTAACTATTTCGGCGCATGCGGTAGCAGTGAGTTCGACCCCCCCGGAGCCAAGGATCGACGGAGTAAACAAACAAAACAATATGTTATATCTAAAATTGCATTGCTTACTCCTAACAGGGATCACGTTTTTGTATGTTCCTGTTCCCAACGTTTCCCATCTCCTTCGGCTGTGTGACCTAGGCCTGTTTGAACTCGGGGGAGTCGGTGATTTGTCCACATCAGACAAATCAAATTCTGGCCGACCTGTCAATCTGTCTGGGTTGAAAAGTGTTCAGCTGGACTGTCCAGTTAGGCTGGTAGCTGTCCTTTCTAATATGTTGTCACTACATCACAGTAAAGGACAAATCAAATTCTGACCGACCTGTAAATCTGTCTGGATTGAACAGTGTTCAGCTGGACTGTTCCGTTAGGTTAGGTGTACCCTCTCCCCAAACCCTCTTCATAACCCGAACTTATACACAACGACTGTCTCCAATCATTCTTGTGGCGGGCATGTTAAACTCAACTAAGCA
>JACVVK020000014.1:225000-262500 GCA_018292915.2 Batillaria attramentaria | reverse complement strand
TCGCGCGAATCACGCGCACGCGACGAGAGAGAGAGAGAGAGAGGCTGAAGGAGGGAGAAATGCGATCTGATTTTGTTGCGATGGATGGCGTGGCTTCTCACGCGTCCACATCTGGGGGTCTGATCCCGTGGCGTGGCCAAAGGAAAAAGGACGACGCGAGAGCTAGGCCGTCCGCGATAGCTCTTCGGGTAATACCAGGAATGACAATGACAGTGACAGTGTCTTTCACATGTGTCAGTTTATAATTTGCCGTCGCAAAACTACGGAATCGAATAAAATAAAAGGAGACCAGTAATGGAAAGAAGTGTGTGCCTCGATATGCTTACTTGAATGTCAATTTTGTTTTTATCTCCTATTGTACTGGCGCCTGGAGCTCCTTATGAGGGTGACCGAATGGTAGAGCGTTGGACTGCTCATGCTTGGGTCGTGAGTTCGTATCCCGGCTGGGGCCAAATATTTGTGCTGGCTTTTTCATCGTTGCACCGTCTTTGATGATCACCCGTATGTGGTGGAAAAGGACGTTAAACCACCCAAACCGGCCCACCACCACCACCCTTCTAATGAGGGACAGGCGTCACATGCAAATGATTTTTATTATTATTATCATTATGTGTGTAACCACGGTCGTAAAAAATAAAATAAAAAAATAAAATAAAGAGAGTGATGCTTTTCATTAACCAAATAATAATAATAATCATAATAATAAATAATGACAACAATGAAATGTTTACACTTGCAGAATATACCACTCTCACACGAGCGCCATCGCGGTCGTAAAACTCGGGTGATACTCCTCATTTAAAAAAAAAATAATCCGTGATCCCTCTTCGCGTTCGATCTGTGAACTGGGAGTCTCTCGTGTCCTGCCGTGGAATCTTACCGTTTTCGTGATATCAGACCAGGGCAGTGCGTTGTTTTTTGTCCTCAGTTGTATACCAAAGGCGCGAAAAAAAAAAAAAAAAGGGGGGGGGGGGGGGGGGGGGGGACAGCCGTATAATAATTGGGGGTGAGTCAAGCTGTGTCTGAGGACAGGGGGCCCTGGAAAAGGTTACTAGGATCAAATCCTGCCTGAAGATTCTTAGGCTAAGAAGGTCTTGAAAGCATTTCTTTCTTTCTTTCTTTCTGTGACAAAAAGTAGAAACCCTCTTCTAGACTAAGACCGACGTAATTCTTTTCCGTTTGCCAAAGAAAAGGTAATAGTGGTAAAAGGAAGGGAAAGTAGCCAGTGAATTTATAGAACCCACTTCAAGTAGGACATACGACAAAAGAGCCATTTTTTGCGGAAGGCTTTTTCGTCGAAAATGAAAGCATTTGAACAACCTTTTCGTCCGAAAAAGTTACATGACCGGATTCTTTAAATGGGCGATAACTCTTCTAAAAATGCGGCAAAAGAAAATTCTGCGAAAACTACCTCTGGAGCATATGACAGTATTCAATGGGTGACAAGTCTAGCAAAAACACAGTTTACAATGGAAGTATCCCTTGTGTTCTCCTGTGTCCATGGAAAGTCCCTGCAGTATCTCTCTGAGCTCATCCCTTCATATATACTTCATCCCGCACTCTTCGTTCGTCATCTCAGTCCCGCTTGTCCATTCCTGGGTTTCACGATAACACCACCAAGAAGCGCGTTGGAGCTCGCTCCTTGAAGTGTTCTGCCCCTGCTCTGTGGAACGCTCTGCCACCTTCCTTGAAACCCAGCACCTCCACCGAGTCTTTCAGGAGCCACCTGAAGACCTATCTTTTCTCAAAGTTATGATGCGGACTCCCCCCCCCCCCCCCCCCGCAGACTGCACCCCCTCCCCCTGTTTTTGTTAAAACTTATCCCCCCCCCCCCCCTCCGCGCTACGAGCATGCTGGGCATGGAGTTTTTTCAGCGCGTTACAAGACATCATCATCATCATCATCATCATCAAGTATGTAAAAACTTTAACAAACTGAACACAATTAACATGGTAAGATGTGACAACTCTGACAAAAACACAATCTAGATGGTATTTCCTGACATTTCTAACATCAACCCAAAAAAATTCGGATGGTAGCACGTGACAATTCTCGCAAAAACGCAATTCACACGGTAGTATGTCAAAGGGCATATTCAGGCTCGCAAATTAACTCGTGTTTAAAGGGAACGAGGTGGAGGGTGTGATGGGGGAGATGGGCTGTGCTTTTATGCCGAAAGTCTAAAGTAATAAAAGCATATTGCCATTAATTATTGCGTTGCTGCCAACTTTCCACTAAAGGGACCGCTTCCGAGAGTAGACCCTCGTGTAAAGGGGGTTAACTTTCGGGACTTCCAACCCCCTCCGCGCATAAAATTACGATATCCTTTGGCTCACCGACAATAATTTTGAAAACCGGAGACTTGATGGTTTGAAATAATTCTTTCTTCGTATTGAATATTCATATGCATCTCTCTCTCTCTCTCTCTCTCTCTCTCTCTCAATTTTGACACATGTGGTGTGTATATTGTTTTAAATTGCGTAGTTACCATGCCTGATCTCTTTCAAATCTAAAGGGGGAGCCGGGGTGGTCGAATGGTAGAGCGTTGGACTTCTAATGCTCGGGTCGTGAGTTCGATCCCGGCTGGGGCCAAATATTTGTGCTGGCTTTTGCATCGTTGCCCCGTCTTTGATATCACCCTATGAGGTGGAAAAGGTCGTTAAACCCCTAAACACCCAACCACCCGTTCTCTCTCTCTCTCTCTCTCTCTCTCTCTCTCTCTTTCTCATAATCATGTGGTGTGTATATTGTCTTAAATTGCGTAGTTACTATGTCTGCCCTCTTTCAAACTGAAATTTTCCTTCTTAAAAAAAAAACAAAAAAAAAAAAAACACATTTCCTTGAATTCTAAGCGCTTAGAATTCATCAGTACGGGACGGATCACGTCAGACTGCAGTCATTACGTCCAATGCACGACGCGTACGCCTCTCTTCAAATCTAGCGCAAGATCCACTCAATCGAATTCGAGTGCATCTGAAATGAGTCTAAACCCGGACCTTAGATCCGTTCGTGAGATAGCGGCGGGCAGGACTTGGGGGGGGACAGGTATAGGCTACATATTGCACGTGCGCGTGCACGCTCACTGCTGGCACACGCATCTTTCCGTTATCAGTTTTCCATTAACCCTTTGTGGACCTAGCGAGGACAGGGCTGCACGTGCATTTATGACTATAGGGCCCAAGGAGAGGAGAGCCGGCGTAACATTATTAGAACAGACAATGGGACCGGAGTGAGCGTAGTGTATTGAACAAAGGTCGATTTTATCTTCAGGGCAGACTTAAGCGGCGACTGTAGTGCTGTTTTGATGGAATGTGTACTTTTGTGGATTTTTTTAAAACATGTTTTAAGCTTCTTCGTGTTGGGTTGGGTTTTTTTTCCATGCCTTTGGGCTAAGAAGCATGTTGGAGTGAAACCCACTGTCGTCGTATGGTGACAAAAATAGAAAAGAAAGAAAAATTAATTGAATGCCTGTTGTTGTAATAACAGGCCTATAAAGTGTGTTTCTGCACAGGGATGCATGGAAATACTGGAAATAATAATAAGGGTGTCTGATGATGATGACGACGACGACGACGACGACGATGATGATGATGATGATGTGTTTTATATAGGCGCTCAAAGCGCCGCGAGCTGAGCACTGTACGCACACACACGTGAATCACACACCGTCATTCTCTCAGACAGGACTTAAACACACCATACTCAGCTCAGCTATTCAGGTTTCGGAATTTTAGAATTGCATTAAACTGAACATTAAAGCAGACGGGGAGGAAGCCGGAGTACCCGGAAAGAACTATGGTATGGTATGGTATGGTATGGTATGGTATGATAAGAATTCAACCACAGAGATGGACTTCACAACACACACCAGACAGAGAACGCCCAGACGGATGGAAGAGAAGGGGAAGACTGACTGACTTCCAGCAGTCAGTGCACGTTAAACTGGTGACATGGAAAAAATGAGTTTACAGGTCAGAAGGTGAAACGGCCCGCACTGGTTTGTGGCGGGGGACTTTGCGATACAAGGATTGGCAAGATGATCACTGAGATGAGCGCAATGTGCGCGTGATTCACTGCCGCAGCAAACACGGCTCCCCCCCCCCCTCCTCCTCCTCCTCTCTTCGGCGCTTGGGGGAGCAGGGCTGTCAAAATCGTGGCGATTGCAAACCCCGATCGCTTCAAAAATTATGAAAGGGGCGGATAAAACTGCCGTATATCAAATCTGCAGTCTGATCAACGCTTGACAGTCACTCGCTGCCATGTTCTCTTGACCCTGCTCTCTTCCCTCCCGTTCTAAAAGTTCTATCGGCCTCCCCCTTCCTCCCCTCCCCCCCCCCCTCACGGGGTGTAATCAAAATGGGCTGGTGTGTTTCCGGTGCTACTCCGCTTCAAAAGTTTCGACGATGCTTGCTCTCACACAAAGCCGCCATTATCATGTTCGAAATATGGTTGCACACGTCCCTGCATTGTACTAACGCGTTAATCGAATTAAGTCGTTGTCTGGCTGAAAAAAACGGCTCCTTCTTTCAAAAGTTTCAAAAGTCTCCTGGACTGAGACACTCGGTGCTACCCAAAAGTGAGCGGCGGCGCTACTAACTGGAGCGAATAGCACTGGAAACGCTCGCGTCCAGTTTTGTCCACACCCCGTATTTCTGCGCTACAAAGCCAGTTACAACTCTCCCTGGCTCTACACATGCAGAAAGTTTCCCCCTCTCTCTCTCTCTCGTCCTGCCTCATCTCCAGCCTGCCTGAAAGCATGTCATGCCTCTAATGCAATCTTCGGAGCAATTTTGTGTCCGGGCAAACTCATCTGGAGAAAAAAAAAACACACATGATGTCATAAACAAGAGTTGACGGACAAAGGCCTCTTTACTGCACGTGTGGGCGATCAGTTTGAAAGGCAGGCATTGATCGCCGCGCTTTACATAAATTGCGTGTAAACGAACAGGGGAGGAAACTCTCCACGCTAAAGATAAACAAAATCCTGTTCCCCCGGAAAATCGACGAAACAATAAAAGCGACAGGCAAATCATCCAAAGCCAGCGAGAGCAGCACGAGATGCCTCGGTTAAAAGTTGAGAATCTGTCATGGGTCTTTACAACAACTGGGGTATTTTTCTCTCTCGACTGCTTTCCCCGGAAACAGCTTGATGGTCCGCGAGAGAGAGAGAGAGAGAGAGAGAGGCTTGTGGGCATAATCTGCCTATCTTACAACAGACAGACAGAGAGACATTCAGTGACAGACAGACAGACAGACAGAGGCAGAAAGATGAGAGGCACAATTTTGAGATTGCAAGTCGATGCGAAGCCATTCAAAAATGTCTGAGTCTCACTGTCTGAATCCAGAGAAGACGCTCACTGAAAGATTTTCTTTGAGATAATTCTTCCTGTTTTCTTGCAGACCTTAATGTTGCTGTTGTTGTTGTTGTTGTTGTTGCTGTTGCTAAAGAAGGGAAGTGGATGCAAGGATGCAAATATGTGTAAGTTCAAAGTCCAAATCCAAAGACGACGTCAATCGAATAAAATATTTGTCACATTTAATTATTTGTCTCGTTTTCTTGAATGTTGTTGTTGTTGTTGTTCACGGCTGCTGCTGCTGCTGCTGCTGCGGGGACCTGGGATAGCCGAATGGTAAAGCGTTGGATTTCAATGCTCGGGTCGTGTTCGAACCCCGGTGTGGGCCAAATATTAATTTTGTGCTGGCCTTTTTCTCGTTGCCCCGTCTTTGATATCACCCATCTGGGGTGGAAAAGGACGTAAAACTCTCTCTCTCTCTCTCTCTCTCTCTCTCTCTCTCTCTCTCTCTCACACACACACACACACACACACACACACACACCACCCTGCTGCTACTGTTGCCACAGTTGTAACAGTAACTGCTGTTGCTGCTAGCAGGGCAATAACTGTATAGGTTTAGCACTCCCGGTATCTTCACTTATCTCCTTTTAAGAGTTAGACGGAAATCCTATTACTGTGAAAAGTTAATCCAGCGCGCAACATCAGCAACAAAAAATCTTCAGAATATCTACGAATCCCCACGTCCTCGCAACGTCCGAAATGTTGCGCTCACGATCAAAAATGACGATATCGTCTCTGGGTGCATACGATAAAAAAAAAAAACAAAAAAAAAAAAAAAAAAAAACCGAGAGAGGCTTAGGACCGATGCTTTCTGGCAGAAGTCGTAAACAGGGGCCGATAATCCGATGGAAGTACTTTTTCTCGTGCTGGGCAGATTGCGCCCATGTCCTCTAAAACTAGGGGTTATGGCCCTTGCCGAGATTGATTCCCCTTAGCGTTTATGAAGCCCCCATACAATTCGCCATGATTTAGAGTGGAGCGCATGAAATATGGCGGATCTCTGACGTTTGCTAACAAAAAGCGCGCGCAGCATCCGAGTGTGTGTGTGTGTGTGTGTGTGTGTGTGTGTGTGTGAGAGAGGGGGGTGCGCACACGAGTGTGAAGAGTCGTGGGTGTGTTGAAATCAATCGTCCTTTGACCACGGCACCACGAAAGAATCACTGGAAAAAGGACAGTTGCTCATCTTGCACTGACTGAGGAAATGCTTCCTTCACGACATCGACATTTTCAGCGGTATACAGCAATGTAAGTCTACTTCAAAGCTCACACACACACACACACACAAAGATCCGTTTTTAATGCCGGAAGCCTAGCTCTGTACAGTTAGGGATGGGAGGGATCTACTTTCTGCCTGGATCTCGTCTACGTTATCGGTAAACTGAAAACCTCCGGAAGCCACTGTAGAAAGCCGCCTGGCCAGCCTCCTGAAGACGCAGCTAGGGAAGGGAGGTGGGGGCAAAGAGAAGAGGGAGTGGAGAGAGGGGGGAGGGGATTTAAGCCGCTTTCTTATACGCCACTGCTGAGCCTTTGATCCCTGCTCGAAACCCTTCATCATTGATCACGTCTGTGATGTGCCATCCCCAGTTTCCGCCAGCATCTTCTCTTGCTGCTGACATCTCCGATCACAAAGATACCACCGCCATGCATAGTCTCCGGGCTCTGCACGCCCTCGCTCACGTGTCTCACAGCGTCCCGGTCCTCCGCCGCCACAGCGCGACAGCTCGTGTTTGTGACGTGAGTATGTGGCGTGATTGTGTGACAGGGGTAGTCGGTTTGAGATGTGTATCCTGGAGGTGAATTATTTACTATGATGAAGGCTGAAGATATAAAGACTGCTACAGTGAGTAAAAAAAGACAAACCTGTTTCTTCCGTGTGTTTTAATGAAAGTGCATGTGACAATTACACGTTCGAACTGAGTGAGAAAAATTGTAAGAAGCTACGATATACATGTTAGATATTTGCAGATACACACAAACGTCCATAACCGTCCCCCAAACACACACACACACACACACACACACACACACACACACACACACACACACACACACACTCTCTCTCTCTCTCTCTCTCTCTCTCTCTCTCTCACACACACACACACACACACACACACACACACACACACACACACAACAACAACAACAACTGAGAGGAGGCAAAACTGGTAAAGGCCCTCCATAAGGAGCCGTACCACCAAGCATGTCCCTCACAGCTCCATGACGCAATGGAAATGTGATTTTGGTACCCTGAAAAGGGGTCCAGTGAGGCTGTGTAGTGGCCAACGTGGCTAGCTGTTTCGGTCTTTACGGCCTCATCAGCACACCAACAGCCATACCTGAAGGTGGCACAGCCGTGACACCCAAACAATACGAAACATTACCAACGAATCGGGCCTAAACAGTAGACCAGATCACCGCTTATTTCCCCTTGAGAATATCCCTTTCATGAAACACAGATGCAGTTGTATGAAACAAATCTCTCAACCGACATTTACAAACTAGCCTCCGTCACACATGTGATGGTACGTCAGTTCCGGCCAGCCTGTCGCTGTTACTGTGACTGGCATGCACTGGAGACGTTTCAAAGCTGGCTGCGGCGGAGTTTGCACAAAATTGAAACCCCTTCGGTGACAGACATCCAGATCATACGGGGTTAACAGAATGCACGTGCCTGGGTGACACACGTCACACACACACACACAAAAAAAATCAAGACGACTGTTGTCTACCGATGTTATCATGAGATACGTCAATACGAACAGCAGTCATTGCTTTTGCCAACGACAGGTGACGTGAAGGTAGTAGAGCTGGGAGTCGGAAACGTCCAGTGGCTTTTCCCTTGTTCTCCATGGTGGGCAGGAATCTTAGCGGGGATTTTCCTTCCCCAAATCGAGTCAAATTCACGTGCAGACTCGTTTGCGATCTACTAATTTGGCAGTTTTTGTTGTTTTGTGTGTGCGTTTGTTTTTTCTCCTCAGAACTCACCATAAACATGGAGACTTTGAAGTGTGGGCGCACTTGCAACCATAACATACAGCGCACATATTAATCGTTTGAAAGGGTGTGTGTGTGTGTGTGTGTGTGTGTGCGTGCGTGCGTGCGTGCGTGCGTGCGTGCGTGCGTGCGTGCGTGTGTGTGAAAATTGGGGCCTTGAGTAGCACGGAAACATCGTTCACTAACGAAAAGATAACCCCACATCCTTCTTTAGGCCTGAAACCACTTATGACCGGGGAGCCGGGATGGCCGAATGGTAGAGCGTTGGACTTGCAATGCTCGGGTCGTGAGTTCGAATCCTGGCTGGGGCCATAAATATTTGTGCTGGTTTTTTCATCGTTGCCCCGTCTTCGATATCACCCGTATGTGGTGGAAAAGGACGTTAACACCCCCCCCCCCATCCCCCCTCCAAACCCCACACACCCACTCATCCAACTTTCACAGACCCCTGCGCTACCGAGGTCCCTCGATGCCAGTTCCATCACCCGCGGTAGTCTCATAAAAGTCATCGGCTGTCTCCTTGTAAAACTATATTTTCCGTGTCTGATTGGAGGAAATCTCGGACGGAATATGAATATTTGATGAGGCATGTCCCTGCCGCATTCTGCCCACTGGGGGAACAAAATGTGAGTCGTCAAATCCATTAGAATTACGTTGTTACGTGTCGGGGCAACAAACCCGACACACAAGGCAGAAGAGCGAAATAAATAAAATGTCGTCGGCTGCCGTGTTTTTCCCTTCGAAGCGATCGATTTGGGCCGCGGACACGCAACAGTGAAAATCCATTATCTTATTAACTCGGCGTGAAAGGAACTTAAACAGTGTCTTTTGTGTGCAGTTTTCCCCCGATGGCTTTAAAAAAACCGAAGGTCTTCGATGGAGCGAGCGAAAAAAAAAAAAAAAAATAAGGGCGTGGAAGAAACAGGCTGAACAATGAGTAGATAAACTAGGCAACCGGTGCTAGGAAAACCCCACGGGCTGGCGGGAGAAAGGGGGAGAGGCCGGGGGGGGGGGGGGGGGGTATTCAAGATGGCGGATAAATCGGTGTTTTTCAGTTGTTGTTGTTGTTTGTTGTTTGTTGTTTGTTGTTCCTTGGTGGTTGTTGCTTTTCACTTTATTGGTCCCGGGCCTTTTGTAGTTAGCAGACACACCGAGCGCAACGACTGTGATGTGCACATGTGTGATTCGCGCGCTGTGCCCAGTTAAGAGCAGGCTTTAGCTCCTTTTACTAACAGGTCATCATAATGTAAAAACGTGTGCGAGCTAATATTTAAAACATTGGGCTTTCACCAACGCAGTTCAGAACACTCGAAAATTCCACCTGAAACCTGGGGTGGTCTGCCTACTGCGCACCAGAGATCACGTGATGGTTTTTGCCGAGCTAAGTCCCGAACTGTACAGGAACTGCCGTCACAACCTTTGAATTAAAGTAACAACAAGAAAAAATATCCGATATACTGATCCCCCCCCCCCCCCCCCCTGTGAACAAGCGGTACACTCCGGCACTGAAGAAACATCCCCCATCAGTCGTGATTTTTACGGTCGGTAATTCGCAAGTCTTTCTCCTTTCTTTTATTTCTTCATTTTCTCGTCCAGTGCGCAAGTGGAACTCCCGATGGAGAACGAGAGAGAGAGAGAGAGAGAGAGAGATAAAAGCGGATATTAGACTCTGTGATGACACGCGTTATCGCGGCTGCTTGCAGATGTACTGTTGGTATTAGGCGCTAGCTGTCTGCCTCGGTAATGTCATTTTGGCGCGGGTGGATCATGCCACACACACAGGCGCACGCCTTGCTGTGAGCTCCGTCCCTTCGTCCCTGTAAGTTTAAATCAGTTCAGTTCAGAGGGAAAGTCCACAAGCGCTCCATCCCACCTCTCAGTAATTCCCCAGTAATTTCCCAGTGTAAACGTAGTGAACTATATAGACAGACGATACAAAGAGGCCGAACCGAACTGGAAGAACAAAATGTCGGTTTATTTTTGTTTTATTTATTTATTTACTTATTCATTTTTTAAATTTATTTTTTAGTTGTTTAGGGTCGGCGGCAAAAAGCAAGGTCGGTCGGGTTACTGTACTAGTAAGCACAAGCTTTGTGTGTGTGGGGGGGGGGAGGGGGGGGGGGCTTTATATACTGCTCCAGTTTCAATCACTGCAATTTGTTTTCTTTGACCCAGATATCCCGCCAAATTGGACACTCCGCCGCCACGGGAAAAAGATGTAAAATGGGTGCTACATTAGTAACTTCTCTTATGGCAGGAATTAAAAAAAGTAGAAAAAGTAGTACTAACGCATGCTGTGTCCATCCTTTATCATTATTATTATTATCATCATCATCATCATTATTACTGGTATGCTTTCCCAACCTCTGTTCTGTTTACCTGTGTACTGTAGTACGCAGAGTAGTCTGTACTGTATAATATTGTAAGTTGTATTGTACAGTGCCTAATAATTATGCGTATATATTGCTCACATCCAGTATTGGTATACTGACACACACCCTGTAACCCGGTTTGTATTGTACAGTACTACAAAAACACAACCCCCAAAAAGTAGAAAAAAAACCAAGAAATTGTAAAATGCCTACATTTTCGCCCATAGGCTCGGTGGGCTTGACAGCTTCGTGTAACGTCGGCGTCACATTTCTGTAAAGAGTCTAGAAAAACGTGCACGGGGCAAGGGCCGATCATACGCTGCACGCGCCTGTGGATTATGCGGTGCTTTTTGTCATGGGGGGCGGCGACTGGCGAGGGAGCAATTCTAGGTGTAAATTGCGGGAGTTCTGTACGACCGTCGCAGGTGGCAAGTGGACCTTTTCACGGCATCGATACGAGTATTTTCGCCGACATTGCTTTCATGGTCACTGCGTGTAACGCGCGCAAGCGTTGCTGAAATTGCGTGCCGGTGTGTGTGTGTGTGTGTGTGTGTGTGTGTGTGTGTGTGTGTGTGTGTGTGTGTGTGTGTGTGTGATGTTCCCAAAGCAGTAGTAACAGACTGTATTGAAAAGCTGCGGTCTGGTCTGTGAATACGGCTAAGCCTGTCTGCCTTTATAAGTCCCCTTCTCCTTTCAAGTTCCACTGAGTGATGACAGGTCTTGATGAGTTGTATTGTAGTCGTGTATACGTTACATAGACTATACTCGTAAGTTCGAATCCTGGCTGGGGCCAAATATTAGTGCTGGCCTTTCTCTCGTTGCCCCGTCTTTGATATCACCCATACGTGGTGGAAAAGGACGATAAACTCCCAAACACCCACCCACCCTATACTCCGTAGTACAGCAGACTATTCGAAAGCTGCCTTATTGTAATTAGGCATTCTTAGTAGGACTTGGAAGGAAGACTTCGCTGAACAGCGCAACACATGAATGTAAATTAGGTACTTTAGGGGTACCTGCTATATTCGCAGCGCGTTACCCGCTCGCGGCCTCTGCCGTGTGAGCCTAATTTACACGTAAATGGGTTGCGCTGCTTTGCGAAGTCCTCGTTACGAAGTCATTACTAAACATGCCTAATACAGTCAGTCTGCCTTCTTAAGTCACTCCGGCAACTGAAAAATTTCCAGTTGACGAGATGTACCGCAGTTGTGTCATGAATAACTGAGCCTTTGTCTTAAAGATCTAAGCTCCCAACAAAAAGCTATCCGAAGTGTGAAAAGCACAGCCGGTCAACTCTGTCACAGTTGCAGAGTTCTCAGCGTCCCTGAAACCCCAATAAAAGCCAAGAGCAGCCTGATTCACAGCTCAGTTTGCGTTTTGACACTGAGCGAGAAAGTTCGTGGAGCACATAGACACTGTAGCGATGTGTCTCGCTCACTGACCAAAAGTCAAATAATATCACGGCAAACTCGTGCTCTGGTTTTATAAGGGTCCCCGAAGCGCTGAAAACTCTGCAACTGTGACAGAGTTGCCTGGATTACGCACAGTCGGAGTCACAGTAAAAAAAAAAAAAGTTCACACTTCGGAAAGCTTTTTGTTGGGAGCTTAGATCTTTAAGCCTGCTCTTACCTGGGCACAGCGCGCGAAACACACATGTGCACACCACAGTCGTTACGCTCGGTGTGTCTACTAACTACAAAACTGAACACAGCTGTGCTCAGTGACCAACTGATTGAAGATGCACTGTCCGCCGTGTTTGCGCGCCGAGTAACGTAGTACAGCCAGTCAGAATCTGTTGTGGAAACCACAGTCACAGTTGTGGCTATTTGAAATCCAGGTTGCTGTGATGACGCCACAGCGGCGGAAACCCTCCAAAATCACAACTGTGTCACAACTGTGGACAGAACTGTGGCGCTCCGCAGTGCCCAGTTAAGAGTCGTTAACGTCCTTTTCCACTACGTATGTGTGATATCAAAAACGGGGTAACGATGAAAAAGCCAGTACAAATATTTCGCCCCAGCCGGGACAAAAGTAAGAACAACAATACCAACAAAAGCAATAAAAACAAAGAATAACATGACCGGTGTTAGTTTTGTAGGGCACTGTTGGCTTGGTTGAGGGTGAAATTCTGCATGTACTATTTTTATGCTCACATAATCATAGTTTCGAGCTGTTTTCGTGGTATAGGCCTATCATCACACCACTTAGACACCTGGACAGTGTGTCTGTAATGCTGGCACTGAGCCAACAGAAGCGTACTCGATGACACAGCGACCACACACAACTGTGGACAGCACTGTAGCGCTCCGCAGTGCCCAGTTAAGAGCCGGCTTTAGTCACTCAGCTGAAAATGTCCAATTGCCGAGATGTACCGCAGTTGTGTCATGAATAACTGAGCCTTTGTCTTACGTCCAAGGCCGTGACGTCATTAATTTTGTTTCCTCTGAATGCATTACTGCGCGGGTTGAGGAGGGTGGGTGGGTGGGTGTTTGAGGGTTTGACGTCCTTTTCCACCACATAAGAGTTGAGTAGGACGTGTGGGTGCAGAAGGTGGTGTGGGTATGGGGAGGTGTCGTGCTGCCTTCTGCTTCAAACCTTTACATTAAAACAAAACTGGATACTTCACACTTCTGCCTGTGTGCGTCAGCAAGGGTTATTTTCTATCCTACATTATTCTAAGCAACACACGCGTAAGCCAGGAACGAGAAATAGACGTGTTTAATTAACACCGCCTTGTTTGTCTTGCGTAGACGTTCAACAAACACGAGCACAACCCTGATTTAAACAAAGCACAGCAGTTTTGACGAGATTCAGAGCATGAGGGACAGGAACAAGAATAAGAAGAACCTGAAGGAGAGGGAGAAGACAAAGAAGAAGGAAAAAAACAAACAAATAAAACCCCAGACAAACAAGAGCAAGAGAAGGAAGGTTAACTCATTTCAAGTGAAACTCCTTGTGAGATTCCTAGGACGATTAGGTTTAAAGTCGTCCTCATGTTCGAGGAATTTGAGAGACAGAAGAGGGTGAGTGGGTGGGTGATTGGGGGGTTTAACGTCCTTTTCCGCCACATACGGGTGGTGTGAAAGACGGGGACACGTTGAAAAAAGCCAGCACAAACAGTACTTGGCCCCAGCCGGGATAGGAACTCACGACCCCAGCATTAGAAGTCCAACGCTCTACCATTCGGCCACCCCGGCTCCCCGACAGACAGAAGAGACTTGAAACACACAGACGTGAGTATAATGAATGTGTGTAACAATCCCACCGAGCCAAATTTAACTCCACACAGAAATAAATTTTTTTTTTTTTTTTTTTTGGGGGGGGGTTGCTTAGTGATGCCAGTGGTTCACAACCTCGGCGGCCCAGCCTTACTTCGCAGCAAATCAGTTAAGAAGAAAGCCAACGAGTTCTTTGCTCCTTGCTGTTTAGTTCTAAGGACACGAAGCACGTGCAAAAATTACGATTGTCGTTTTTGCGGAGCATGTCTTGAGCTGTTTTCCATTTATGGTTCCCTTGTGTCATAGGGTGGGGGTTGGGGGTTTGGGGGCTTAACGTCCTTTTCCACCACATAGGGTGATATCAAAGACCGGGCAACGATGAAAAAGCCAGCACAAATAATTATTTGGCATCAGCCGGGATCGAACTCACGACCCGAGCATTAAAAGTCCAACGCTCTACCTTTCGACCACCCCGGCTCCCTGTGTGTCATAGGCCTAACCAACCAATGCAATGAAGAAAAAAAAACAAAACGCGACAACAAAACTAATCCTAGATACGCGCCTGTGATATGGAATTAAAAATACCAGGATGAGCCAGCAACGGGACGTGCTATAGAGAACTTACAGTGAGCAGCTGGGCTGTCATGTGCTACACCTCCTGCGCAAAGATTGATACGGGATTCCCTGGTGTCCACCTCAGATCCGGGCATTTTATCAAACTGTAATCGATTTGGTGACAGCGCAGATCCGCCAGAAACAAGACGCCTTCATGGATTTCGCTGTGCCCGGGGTTAATTTTATCCATCCCATTCGCTAGATGAGACCGCCTTTAAAGTTTACGAGCAGCGCTAAACTGACTTGAATGTACGACTTGTCGTCTGCTAGGTCTTGTAATGAGGTGACCTTTGCAAAAAGAGCAGTCAGTGAGCAGAGTTGACCTACCTTGCAGTGTCGTCTATTCCTGTGATGACGTGACCTTTTCAACGATCAGGGCACGATCCTCTCTCTCTCTCAAATGAATATTTGTAAGAAAAAAAATCAATATGTCACATATGTAATGCATCATACTCATTCAAAGGTTCCTGCTCTCACTACAAGTTTCGATGTGCGTGTAACTATATCTTCTTGGCATCTACTTGGTTTGTGTTCTGTTCATACTCAGGGTTTAGTTGTGTGTGTGTGTGTGTGTGTGTGTGTGTGTGTGTGTGTGTGTGTGTGTGTGTGTGTGTGTGTGTGTGTGTGTGTGTGAGGTGTGTGTTTTCTCGTGTTTTCAAGAACAGTTTCCCAAATAGAGTCTTTCAGGATTTTATAATTCGTGCAGCACGTTTGTAGGTTTTTAGGTTTTAGTTATACGTTACTTCCTTGACAGAGCCAAGCGCAGCCCAGCGGAGATTTATTTTTTGTTACACTTAGACACCCCCCCCCCCTCTCTCTCTCTCTCTCTCAGCTCTAATTTACTATAATTACCGCCATTGCAATACCGTTAACATGCACTTGTTTGTTGACCCCTGAGCATTATTATAAGCCTAGCTTGTTCATGCTCAGAAATTGTTTATTTACTTTGAACAAACCGTATTGCAATAAACTTGTTTAAACCAAATAGAGTCTGTGTAGCATATTCATGTCTAATCTTTATTCTTGGATAACAAATGTTTATTCAATTCAAATTAAACAGTTAATCAAAAATAGCTCATGTGATGTCAAAAATAAATAATGAAAGAATAAATGAAAGAATGAATGAATAAGTGAATTAATTGAAATATAAGTTAGTAAATAAATAGGTAAATGAATACATTAATTAATGGAAAACAAATATATGTAAGTGAACGGCGGCAGTACCTCGATCTGTTCGGGGAGCCGGGGTGGTCGAATGGTAGAGTGTTGGACTTCCAATGCTCGGGTCGTGAGTTCGATCCCCGCTGGGGCCAAATATTTGTGCTGGCTTTTTCATCGTTGCCCCGTCTTTGATATCACCCTATGTGGTGGAAAAGGACGTTAAACCCCCAAACACCCACCCACCCACCTCGATCTGTTCACACCTTGTGGACATACAAAACTGCGTTCTTGTCAGGCTACAAAACCACGTCTGTCTGGAAATAGCGGTGTTCCCCTGTGTTACTGAGATAAAGATCTGACCGTCTACTCAGCCGTGCAATATCATGAATATATTGCTTGAAATAGCTGCATCCCCTCCTCTTACAGCGATAAAAGATCTGGCCATTTCATCCAGCTGCAATATCGTAAATTTTCTATATATTGCTGCTGAATGCAGACCTGTTACGAAATCATCCCTAATCGTAGGCGCAGCTGATACAATTATCCTTTCCAAGCTGCATAATGCATGCTGGGAGCACGATAAATGGGATAATGGAAGCCACCAATCGCGGGGATATGGTTTCGCAATTACCGACAGTCCGCGCGCTTCGAAAGGTCACGTACAGTTGAATCCGTCTGTTAATTACACGTTTAGCTTAACGGCTTGAAAATTGTATGTATGCTTATGCAACACGCGCCAACCTTTCATTTTCAAAGCTGTTGGATCGTGGATCGCAGTGACCTAACATAACTTGGCTGTTGCCTTGTTCAGTAAAACCCGTGCGTGGTGGAAAAGGACGTTAAACTCCAAAACACCTACCCCTTGCTCAGTAAAAACGAGGACAAAACGGTGGTAGCTGAATTAAACAAAAGTGTTGTGTACTGCCGTCGCTTTTTCGTGTGTGTGTGTGTGTGTGTGTGTGTGTGTGTGTGTGTGTGTGTGTGTGTGTGTGTGTGTGTGTGTGTGTTTTAAATGGCGTTCGTTTCTGTAACACCAGCAATACTGTAATACGGTTGTCACACGTTGTGATTCTGCAGGCCTACCAGCGGCAAGAAAGAGAACTAGTCCGGCCGAACCTCTGGAACTACGTTCGTGTGCGCGCTTGCCCTGTTCGTATACAATACTCAGTTCGCCGAACAAGTTCGCCAAACTGGTGGTTCGCCCGGTTAAGAACGGCCTTAAGAAGTGTTCCAGTCATTGCAGAGCTGTTTCTCCATCTGATATCTTATTTAGATTTACTAACATTTCAGCCGCAGGAAAAAAAAGTATTCTGTTCTTAAATTCCCCTTTGCAACAAAACAAAACAATATGTGGCCAGAGAGTCGGTTTTGTTGTTGTTGTAGTTGTTGTTGTTGTTTTGTTGATTTTTTTTCTCAGTCTCTCCCTGGGTGAAAACAGCTAGGGTCCAATCCAAAAATAAAGGCGGAAAAAAAAACAACAACAACAACAACAAAAAAACGGAAAGAAAGGCCGCCCCCATGGCCCCCTCCCCCCTCGCCTACCCCTACACTCCCTATCCACACGCACACACACCACCACCACCACCACCACCACCTTTCGCTCATCGTTGCCCCGTCTTTGATATCACCCGTATGTGGTGGAAAAGGACGTTAACCCCCCAACCCCCACCCACTACCTTTCGCACCTAACCGAACAGAAGACAACTACAAGTGAAAGCGAGAAAGAACTCGGAGACTGGGGTATTATCCAGCGTGCAGTCATCAGCCTGCCCAAGGGAACTTAAGCCTGATTAGTACCAGGCTTTAAGGACTCACAAGATTTTCTCTCCCTCTGGCCAAGTTAAAGAGATCACCGAGGTGGTGCTCAAGATACTAATTTTACGCACAGTCTCCAGGGCCACAGTGTGCGGCAGTCTTTGATTGGCTCCCCTGTCTACACCACAAGTGGACTAAAGTACAGTACTGTAGATTTGCCATTACATTAGTCCTTCTGTAGGGTGATCACGGGGATCGGTCAAAATGGCGGAATACCACTCCGATTCAAAAGTTTTGACGACATAATTATCCTTTCAGGTAAATACGTTTGAAATTATGCTAGAATTTTGAGCAAAGGTTAAGCTTTATTTTGGTATGCATATTGACCGTTTTCGTGTTCGGTGAGTTAAAGTGACTGGCGGCAATTGTGACAAGACTTTTGGAACGCCCCTCGAATTTCATACGCGTGGCTTCACTTGACAGCACGCGTCGCGAAACTACTTTTGGTACACCCCTCGTATCGGATACACATGGCTTCACTTGACAGCGAACGTCGTTAGTGTTCAAATCGATTTAGCACCGGAAAAACTCCCCCACCGTCTTTTAACGAACACCCGTGATCATGGTCGTTATTACAAGAAGACAATCCCCAAATTTGACACTGAGACTCACGCCAGATAAAAAGGTCTTTCTCCTTTAGTACTGATCACCTCCAGCTCCCCTCCCCCCTCTCCCCGCCCGGCCGCCCGGCCCCCCGGCCACTTGGGAAGGATCGTGTCCACCAGCCTAGCGTCTCTGGTGGAGCAGATAACGTGTTATCTTCTGCCGTCCCCCCTTCACTTTCTGCTGTCCGCCTCTTATCTTCTTGTGACTATGGAGACGGCCCTGTGGACCGGAACCTCTCTGAGAGCACCATCACTAATTTGATCCTGTCACGACTGTGGTTGTACTTGGCTGCTGATGGCTGGGTGGCTGGGTGGTTGGGGTTTAAATAGCGCCTCAGCCTGAACAGGAACTGAACGAAAGGGATGAGGCAGTGCTTAGTAACAGGTGTTAAGAAACCAGTTTTGTTGTTTTTATTGTTGTTGTTGTTGTTTTGCTGTTTTTGGTGGTGCTGCTGCTGTTGTTGTTGTAGCCTAGTTGTTTTGTTTGCTTTTGTTTGGGGCAGGGGTCTTACTTTAGTTGTTGTTTTTTTCATGTTTTTGTTTTCTTTATGTTTTTGCCCTTTCATTTCTTTTTGAGGGTGGTGGTGGTGCTGTTGTTGGTTTTGGTTTCTTTTCATTGTTGTTGCCTTTTAGTTTTATTCTTTTATTTACATTTTTGTTGTTGTTGTTGGGGGGGGGGGTGACAACATGGGACCCAAAACATATCCCCCCTCTCCCCTCAGTCACGATCCCAATCCGCACTCATCACACACTATAGTACCCCCAGCCCCCACCCCTCCAATCCATTTTTCCTGACGATGACACATCCTCCCCGCCCCTCCAGTTAAGGCTCAAACGACAGCGCCCATATGCCGACCTGTCCTTCTGAGTGCATCGCACGTGCACATCGCTCCGTTGCCAATGGACACGCGTCCCGCTGGTAGCAGGTGGGCAGACGGTTGCCATGGTGATCGATGGCTGGAAGAGCTCCTCGTCTCAAATCCGGAGATGATATCGGAAATGGAATTAAAACGAGATGCAAATGAAACCGATTTTGCCACAGTCCCCTCCCCGAGCGTGGTAATGACTGATCACTGGGAAAGATGATACGCTGAGGATGCCGAAAAAAGGTATTCTGGCTTTCAGACCCTTCCTTTTTTATTTTTTTTTCCCAGTACTGTGGCTAGAATAATAATAATAATAATGTATAGGCGCTTTACCCCATTTCATGAATCGGCTCAAAGCGCCGCGAACTGAACCCAACACGCACGCTCACGTAAATCACACGCATTCTCTCACACACTGGATAATAAACACATTACAATCACGTGGTGCGAAGGGTCAGCTCAGCTATTTAAATTTCGGAATTTAGAACGGTCACTTTCGTGGTATTTTGGGTACACAAGTACAATGCCTCCGACTGAAAGTATTTCAAAGTACTCAAGGTATTTCTCTTGGGGTGGTTGAGATGGGCACTGTCGTAGAATTGTCGGGAAAATGTGCGGAGGGTAAGTTTGTCTCCGACCACAGTGTATTCAGCCTGCCATGTCTCCGACCACAGTGTATTCAGCCTGCCATGCCATGTTTTGTTGTTTTGTTGTTTTTTTGTTTGTTTGTTTGTTTCGGTTAAGTTGGGGGGGGGGGGGTAAATTGTTTTTGCTGTTTGTTTGTTGTTGTTATTATTTTTGTGTTGGGTGTTTGTTTGTTTGTTTGTTCTTGCTTTTTGTTTTTCGTTGGGTTTTGTTTTGTTTGTTTTTTTGTTTTTTTTGTTTGTTTGTTTTTTGTTGGGTTTTTTTGTCTAGGCTGAGCGCGAGTTTTCAACCCCAGACAAGAGAAGAGATTGAGACTTGGGGTTAGGCTGCTAGACCGCGGTTCAGCGGTAGCTGTGTTTCATTTGAGAGTAGAATACATTGAAATAGGAGAAGAAAACAACAACAACAACAACAACAAAACGTTATAGCAGTCGAAAGTGTAAAAAATTTGCCTGTAATCTGTCGAACCTCTGGCTTCCACAATCATTTCCAGTGTGTAACTCCTTCAGTTCTACACACAGGGCTAAAAATAATATAAAAAAAATTACCCCCCTTTTCTTTAACACTCCCATCAACTAATCTGCATTGCACTAAAGAGCTTTATGGCGACGCCATGCGATTAAGTTCTTTTCGGAGGGACGCAAGCCGGCACAACTGATACAGCCATGCCGAGACTGCTTCACAAACATTGATGTTTCGCGTGTACTCTCTAAGTCCAATGACATTTCCTCTCTATAAAACCCCGCAGTCATCTCAGTGTGGGACTTAAAGGTCTGCTATCGCAACAAAAAGCCACAAACTGTGTCCAAAAAACAAACAAACAAAAAACAAAAACCTATCCGATTGTGTAAAATGCACAGTCAACTCTGTCACAGTAACAGTTTTTTCAGCGTCCCCAGTGAAATCCGTGTAAAAGCCAAGAGCAGCCTGATTTCACAGCTCAGTTTGCGTTTTGACATTGTATTGGGAGAGAATGATCGCAGTGGCTAGTCTTCTCGTGCAGCACACAACACCCGCTAGACGCTCTAGCGATGAGTCTCGCTCACTGACCAAACGCACAATGAAGGACCTGCAAACTCACGCTCTGGGTTTCAGAGTTTTCCGAAGGGCTGAAAACTCTGAAACTGTGACAGTGTTGCCTGCATCACGCACAGCAGCAGGAGTCACAGTTAAAAAGTTTTCGAGTTTTTGTCGAGATAGCAGACCTTTAATCGGGCACGGGATGGTTGTGTTGACTTTGCAGCCAGATGCGATTATCAGAACACAATTACTAACAGTCCAGAAACCTTCAGGCGAACATACTGATGCTGTCAGCGTGAATGTTACGCTTCGCTGGGCTCTGCAAACGATTTCCACCATTGTCTGGGGAAAACAGCTTAGGCGGAAAGGTTTTGAAAAGCGTTTAGGCCATTTTTCGAGCGAATGGGATATTTTAGTCACAGCAGTGTGATTTGGGCTGTGCACGATCTCTCTCTCTCTCTAGTTTATTAGTTTATCTTTGCTTATTATGCTTCTTTTTTGCTTTTGTTTGATCATTATTGTAGAATGTAGTGAGGACTTCTTGTAAGATAGGCAGAGATGCCTACAAGAATTATCCTAATAAAAGTTTCATCATCATCATCATCATCATCATCTCTCTCTCTCTCTCTCTCTAAATTGACAAACGGCACAATTATATTTTACTTAGTAGTGGCGGTAGTATGTCATTACTTGGAAAAATCTTCGGTTTGTTGTTGTGGTTGTTGTGGTTGTTGTTGTTGATGTTTTACCTGTACATCTAGCGCTATTGTACTGGCTGAAATTTGCATCAGTTGCCTGACCGACGCCATTTCGTGCCGCCATTGCGATGTACGTGATTTTACGATCCTTTCTACCGGGAAAAGCAGCCCGAATTTCCAGAAAGGGACAAATAAAGTTTAAAAAAAATTAAAACCAAACCAAAAAAAAAAACCAAAATAGGACGTTAAACAACAACAACAATGAAATAAAACATGTCAGGAAATCTGAACAGGTCTCTGCCACAACCCTTCCATACTACTTTGTTTTAATTTTTTTTTTTTCAAAACATACACACAAAGAAAGGCGGAGCAGGAGCTCTGAGTCGGAGAAGATCTAAGACTTACGAGGGGATGCTGGATTCAGCCGCAAAACACCCGTAAATTAGAACCCGGCTGTCACGGCGAGCGTCGTCGAGGGAAACAGAGCGAGATAATTGTATCTCTGATCCGATCTTTTCATCTCCCTTGCCGCTGACGTGTGCGTGACGCGATTACCTGTCCTTATTGCTGACTTGTCGCCCTTTTTTTTGGTGGCGTTTTACAGCGTGTTAGAGGATGGTAGGTAGTATGGAAAGGGTCGTGGGCTTAGCTTGCCTACAGTTTGTTTTAAACTGTTTTATTTTGTTTGTTTCCATATATATACAAGAACTCCATACATACTCTACTATAGCGGGACACAACAAGCTATAAGCTTATGTCAAGTGTCCATGAGAAAAAGACGAGTTATGGCGGAGACAATATTTCAAACATACACCACATACAACGAGTAGGATTACATGGAACAAGTACAGTTTGGATTTAAAGTTGTAGGTCATATTTTTGTGTTTTTCTCCACCTCAAGTACAAGATATGGCCGGAAATGATTTCAGATTCACTGCCGGGTTTTCACGTTTTCAGGGACACACACACACACACACACACACACACACACACACACACACACACACACACACATGTAGAGCAACACATGGACTCTCTACACTTCTTGTGCAACAACCACCGTGACAAAACGTGACAAGGGCTGCTCCTCTCGAGATCGACACATCGTATGTTTTTCCCGCATAAAATGATATTGATGGAGTATGATTGGCGAGTGTCAGCCTCGTCTGAACATACACGCACGCACGCACGCACGCACGCACGCACGCACACACACACACACACACACACACACACACACACACACACACACACACACACACACACACACACACACACACAAACACAGAGAGAGAGAGAGAGAGAGAGAGAGAGAGAGAGAGCTGGCAACAGAGACAGTCTGTCTGCCTACAAGATTCTTATCTCGTAAAAGCCCAAGCAAAAATCGCGATTGAAATCTTCAAACCACTAGGGGCCACTCCACGCCACTACATGTATTATGCAATATGCAGTGTATCTCGGGCCTAGCAGGAAGCGCCTTGTGTAATAGTGGCTTGAAGTGGCTGCTGCTGCTGGTGTGAAGTGTCTGTTCATCATCATTAGCTTGCTTTACGTCCTATGGCTTTTAGCCCTTAAGGACAAGTTGTTCCTGGAATGTGTCTTTGGCTGCTTGGCGGGGCGAGTGTCTTTGGGGTGGGTGAGGGCTGTTTTGCTTTGCTTTGGGCAACGTCAGAGGTTCTCTGCTTGCATCTCAGACAGTGTCTGTTTCCTTTTAACCAGTCTTATACAGTGGGCAGGGGATGGATGGGCTTGGGCTGTTAAAAGTTATCTCCCCCCATGCCCCCCTCCCTCCCCCCTTTAAAAAGTGCAATGTAATTGTTGATTATTCGTTGTTCGTTGTTCTTGTTTTATATGTGTGGGGCGGCAAAATAATTCTTATTGTCGGAGGGGAGCCGGGGTGGCCGAATGGTAGAGCGTTGGACTTCTAATGGTCGGGTCGTGAGTTCGTATCCCGGCTGGGGCCAAGTATTTGTGCTGGCTTTTACATCGTTGCCCCGTCTTTGACATCACCCATATAAGGCGGAAAAGGACGTTAAACCACCAAACACCCACCCACCCACCCACCCTATTGTCGGACCACCAGAGTAATTTTACATTCGATTTGTTTTTAAATTTCATTTTGAAAACAATAAAACAAATACATCCATGTATGATCAGGTATCTCTCATCTGTATGCCACGCAAGTTCCCCCCCCCCCCCCCCCATCTCCCCTTTCCTGCTTCGGAAATGTTAAGCCCACAAAATTTGGTCTAAATTCCGAAACTTAAATAGCTAAGCCGACCCTCCGCATCACGTGGATGTAATGTGTTCGTGTCCAGTATGTGAAAGAATGCGTGTGATTCAAGTGAGCGGTTCGCGGCGTTTTGAACCCATTCAAGAAATTGGGTGAAGCGCCTATACAATATACAGTTATTATTATTATTATTATTATTATTTTTATAAACCTTTAGTGGAGATGTTCCACCCATGACCGTCCCTCGCTCGCAATGGTAGCGCAACTCAATACACAGTGTCGCTCGGACTTCGGAACGGAACCATACCAGACTGCCACGCCAGACTGCGCCGCCCATCCGGGGGTAGACGTCACGCCTGCGATCAGCCCAGTCACGCTCAGCGGTGTTTGGGGACAAAAAGTAATCTGTGAAATCTAAACACATCGCGAGCACGCCACACGTGAAAGCCTGGCTCGCGGCTAAACCATTAGCGGAACATGCTGTGTACGGACACGGTAGGGGGAACAGCTACGGTGAGTTCACACGATGCTTGATGTGGAAAGGGAAAGTGGCATTAGCGTGATTGCGCACTTTGTCGGACATTTTATTTCAGGCCGGCCCGGAGTCCCGGAGTCAGTGAAGCGAAAAAAGTTTTTTTTTTTTTTTTTTTTAAGGAGCATGGCCCGTAAATGAGGTGGAAAGGTTGGTTGAGGGTTAAACGTCCTTTTCCATCAGGGGGAGGTGATCTGAGAGATGGAGGCAACAGCTAGTTGAGAGAGTGATAGAGAGACAGTGTGTGTGTGTGTGTGTGTGTGTGTGTGTGTGTGTTTAGTGGTGGCTTTACATTTTAGATATTGTTTCTTCACACTGGTGGCTTTGCATTTTAGACATTGTTTCTTCACACTTGTGGCTTTATATTTTAGACATTGTTTCTTCACACTGATCGCTGTACAGTTTAGACATTGTTTCTTCACACTGATCGCTGTACAGTTTAGACATTGTTTCTTCACACTGATCGCTGTACAGTTTAGACTTTGTTTCTTCACACTGATCGCTGTACAGTTTAGACTTTGTTTCTTCACACTGATCGCTGTACAGTTTAGACATTGTTTCTTCACACTGATCGCTGTACAGTTTAGACATTGTTTCTTCACACTGGTGGCTTTAAAGTTAAGGTATTGTTTCTTCACACTAGTGGCTTTACATTTTAGGCATTGTCACACGTTTCTTCATACTGGTGGCTTTACAGTTAAGGTATTGTTTCTTCACACTGGTGGCTTTACAGTTAAGGTATTGTTTCTTCACACTGGTGGCTTTACATTTAAGGTATTGTTTCTTCACACTGGTGGCTTTATATCTTAGACATTGTTTCTTCACACTGGTGGCTTTACAGTTAAGGTATTGTTTCTTCACACTGGTGGCTTTACAGTTAAGGTATTGTTTCTTCACACTGGTGGCTTTACAGTTAAGGTATTGTTTCTTCACACTGGTGGCTTTACATTTTAGACATTGTTTCTTCACACTGGTGGCTTTACATTTTTGACATTGTTTCTTCACACTAGTGGCTTTATATTTTAGACATTGTGTCTTCACACTGGTGACTTTACATTTTAGTCATTGTTTCTTCTCAATCAGAATTCTGTATTAACTGTACCAAAGGTAAAATTCAAGAACAAAAAAAGCAAGGCCAAAGAGAAAGAAAGAAATTTCGTAAACGGTAAATGTCGTAGGTCTGTTACAGGCGAAATACCTGGACAATGAAAGCGAAAGAAATTTCCAGAAAGAAAGAAAGAATACATTCAGCTTCCATGTCGTAAGCTGTTACAAGCAATTTTCCCTGGTAAAAAGAAGAAAAAGGATGGCAATACACTTCCAACTGCCACGCCATAAGCTCCATTACAGACTAACTCGCTACAAAAAGACACCCGTAATTAGTAGGTCGCTGCACGGCCGCTAAATATCAAGCTTCATTCAGTTGTCTGAATTCCATAAAAGCTCCTTTTCTGCAATCGCATGCAATACAGAGCGTAATGCCCGTCTCTACATTTTATGGCAGCCATAATGTTGCATCACAGGAACACAATCCCCTCAATACGTGACGTACGCCAAGTATGATTGTAGACCGGAATCCTGTGTCAAATCCTATTTTCTGGCCAGAATACGCATGCATTGTAAAAAGCAGTTCAAATACATGAAACGGCATAAACGGATGATTGTTTCTGTATATAGTATACTGGCGGCGTTGTTGTTGGTGTTGTTTGGCTGTTGCTGTTGTTGTTTTGGGTTTGTTTGTTGTTGTTTGTTCGTTTTTATTCGTTCTACATTTTTGTTTGTTTCTTTGTTTATTTGTTTGTTTGTTTTGCTGTTTTGTTCTTGGTTTGTATTTTGTTTGTTTTGGTTCTTGTTTCATTTGGATTCCGATCTTGATTTTGTAATGTTTTTTTGTTTGTTGTTATGTTGTTGTTGGTTTTTAGTTTTGTTTTGGTGTGTGTGTGTGTGTGTGTGGGGGGGGGGTGTCTTCGGTCGTTTTGTTGTTGTTGATGTGTGTGTGTGTGTGTGTAGTTGTTTGGTATGTTGTTTGGTATTGCACATTAACATTGAGTGTTCAAAATACATGCAGCCGAACTAACGAGTACGTCACAAACACGGAATACTCACAGAAATGTCAATGCAGGCAGCTGAGCGACAGAGAAGCGAAGAATCTTGTGTTTTCACATCCGCAGGTTAATTCTGCAACGAGACAACGATACAATCAGCGTCATTGTAGTGTAAGAAAAGCAAGCAGACGGCGACAAAATCACAGTCTGTAGATAATGGCAAACACGGAAATGTCTTCCAACGGGGAAACGGTTTTTGTGTGTGTATGCAAAGAGAGGAGTAAAAATGGCGGCCCATTTGCTCGTTTGTTTGTGACATTTGTTGCTGTTTGTTCAAAGTGGTTTTGCTTTCTTTGGTGTTGTTGTTGTTGTTTGGGGTCGTTGGAAGTTTTGTTTTGTTTTGTTTTGTCGTTGTTGTTGGTGGTGGTGGTGGTGGTGGTTGTGGTGTTGTTGTTGGTTTTTTTTTTTGTTTTTTTTTTGATTGGGTTGTTTTTGTGTGTGTGTGTGTGGGGGGGGGGGGGTTGGCTTTTTTTTAGGGGGGGGGGGGGGGTGGTCGTCGTCGTCCTTGTTGTTGTTGTTGTGTGTGTGTGTGTGTGTGAGTGTGTGTGTGTGTGTGTGTGTGTGTGTGTGTGTGTGTGTGTGTGTGTGTGTGAGTGTGTGTGTGTGTGTGTGTGTGTGTGTGTGTGTGTGTGTGTGTGTGTGTGTGTGTGTGTGTGTGTGACACGTGTAAATTGGGGTCGACAATCACACACTACTCATTCATGCTGCACTTGGAAAAAGGTACAGTACAATTGTAAATAATTATGTAGTCATTTGCATCCTCGTGCAAGTGATTAGCATGTTATCATTCATTTGTCTATAGACCTCGTATGCGCTTTTCACTGCACACACACACACACACACACACACACACACACACACACACACACACACACACACACACAGAGCTGATAAACTGGTGGAACCCTTAGCAATGAAGGGATGGGTGGGTGGGGTGGGTGTTTAGGTGTTTAATGTCCTTGTCCACCACGTGTTAGCCATGAAGGGAGCAGCCCCTACTCCGGTATAGGACTGTAAGCTATACCCACAAGTACCAAGGTACGAGACAACACGGGTAGCAGGGACGTTAAAGAACAACAACGACTGAGAATGTCCACAAGAGTGTACAAAACGTGACGGACCGATTGGCAAATCAGTAGATACACAGCGGCGGCTAACTGTGTTTGCATTTCCTTCATGTTTTTATGTCCCGTAACAGCTTAAACTGTGGCCCACTGAGTAGAGCACCCCGTTTCACCCTCCCTGTGGCCATTTTCCCGTACAGCCGATCGCCAGACGGCTACCGCTGGCCGTGCAATTTTGTTTTTATTGACTTTTCTCAACGGTGTGTTTTCTCCCCTGTAGAAATGATTACGGCTCCTCCATCCCCACAGCATGCACCCCCCCCCCCCCCAACACACACACACGTCCCCCAGCGCTTTGCTTGTGTCACTATTTGCTTTTGGAAGCGATTAGTCGAATAATCAGGCTCTTCCACTCAATGCCTCGATCTGTGGTAACAAAACGACACGGGTTTTGCCCCCCGACTTGCTCAACCCTTGCATGGGTATTGTTGTATCATTGGGTTGTCCGCGACAGCTCAAAGGAGGGTTGAGTGAGTGAGTGAGTGATTGAGTGGGTGGGTGAGTGGGTAAGTGGGTGGGTGAGTGAGTGGGTGGGTGGGTGAGTGAGTGAGTGAGTGGGTGAGTGGGTGGTTAAGTGGGTGGGTGGGTGGGTCCATGGGTGAGTGAGTGAGTGAGCGAGCGAGCGAGCCGGTGGGTGGGTCGGTGGGTGGGCGGGTCGGTGGGTGGGCGGGTGGGTGGGTGAGTGAGTGAGCGAGTGAGTGAGTGATGTCCCATTGAAGGTTTCAAGTCGATCTTTTGTCAAATGACAATGAGCGAAATTTCAAAATCCAGAGATACGTTAATAAGGGCCTGTACTCAAATCTTGACTTCATTTGTGACAGCGATAGCGCAGGTCAGTTGCAACCCGCGAGAGGCGTTGAGATCCAGCTTCAGTCCGAGGTTTAAAAGACACTTTTACAAACCATCTGTACAAATCTTGATCTTAATTTGTGACAGCAAACGAGAGGCATCGAGAGTTTCAACTTCAAAGCTGCGGTCGGAGTTGCACCCCCCCACCCCTACCCCTCCTTTCCCACCACCCCCCGTGTTGTTCCAGGCCTGATTACGGCTGTTCCGGGTGTAACAAAGGCGCAAAATGGCACGCGTTGATTTCGCGTTCGTCGCCCCAAATCAGGCAGTCTGCACGCGCGACGCATCAAAAGGCTGGAATGGGATAGCCGCTGAATGCATGAATAACTCCCTTAATAATTTCCACGTCGGGGTGAGTAATATCTGCCGGAATGGTGGATATTTTTTTTTGTTTCTGCTGCTGTTGCTGCTGCTGCTGCTGCTCTCTCTCTCTCTCTCCTTTAGAAAGTTAATACTTTTGTTTGTCTTTTTTTCTCTTTTATTTCCCCCCCCCCCCTTGTTTTGATGTTGTCTTTTTTACCCTTTAACGTGGAATAGCAGGACAGCTTGTAAGACAGGCAGCAATGCCTAAATGCTCTATCCTGAATAAAAAAAAAAAGTTTCATCATCATCATCATCATCATCATCTCTCTCTCTCTCTCTCTCTCTCTCTCAGCTTACTCCTGTCATGAGCGCGTTCAATCATCATCATCATCATCATCTCTTGTTACTCAGTGGCACATGACTATCCAAAGAATACGACCCTGATCTGAATACGGTAGCTCGTTCTCCTAAGACACGGACAGTTGTTGAACTCCCGCACTGACACTCCTTGTATGAGGAGCGGTAGTGGCGTAAATAAATGCATCTACACGGAGAATGGATATACTGTACAATGTCGCTCTGAGCGGAGTGGCCACAGCTCGCCCCCGTCCCTAAAAGAAGCGCGTGCCATGGTGTGGATACTGTGGTTACCTGTAAAGTTGGCTTAAAGATCTAAGCCCTCAACAAAAAGCTTTCCGAAGTGTGAAAAAATTTGACAGCCGACCGTGCAAGCACAGTCAACTCTGTCGCAGTTGCAGAGTTTTCAGCGTCCCAGAAACCCCAATAAAAGCCAAGTGCAGCCTGATTTCACAGCTCAGTTTGCGTTTTGACACTGATCGTGCAGAACTCAACATCCGCTAAACACTGTAGCGATGTGTCGCGCTCACTGACCAAAAGCCAAATAATGTCACGGCAAACTCGTGCCCTGGTTTTATAAGAGTCCTCAAAGCGCTGAAAACTCTGCAGTTCAGTGTGACAGAGTTGCCTGGATTATGCACAGGCGAAGGAGTCGCAGTTAAAAAAACAAAAAAAAACAAAAACCCAAACCGCAATGTTTGCGGCTTTTTGCTGAGACTGAAGACCTTTAAGCTCACAGACCGTTCTGAGGTGTTTGGTGATGTCTAGCATCACACCACTAAAACCGCCACAGTGCTGTCCACAGTTGTGACACAGTTGTGATTTTGCGGAGTTTCCGCCGCTGTGGCGTCATCACAGCAACCTGGATTTCAAATAGTCACAACTGTGACTGCGGCTTCCACAGATTCTGATTGGCTGTACTACGTCACTCGGCGCGCAAACATGGCGGACAGTGCATCTTCAATCGGTTTGTCACCGAGCACAGCTGTGTTCAGTTTTGTAGTTAGTAGACACACCGAACGCAACGACTGTGATGTGCACATGTGTGTTTCGCGCGCTGTGCCCAGTTAAGAGCAGGCTTAAGCCTCATGCACAGACAGGCTTGCGTTCAGCTGACTGAAGCAAAAAACAAACAAACAAACGAACAAACAAACAAAAAACAAAAAACCGCAGTAGCTGTTGACAGTGTTTTGGCCATTTTCTTTAAGTCAAGTCAAAGTTTATTTCAAAACCCCGTTGGGGGTACATGAAACGAGAAATTAACATATAAATCAAGCTCACCACACCGGCCAACATACATCATGATCGCTCGCATATAAGTTTTACAGGACTCGGGCATACATACATACATACATACATATATACATACATACATACATACATACATACATACATACATACTACGTACAAATATACATAATGGAATGGGATGGGATGGGTTGTGTCTAATACATACATACATACATACATACATACATACATACATGACTCGTGCAGGGGGAAATGACAGACGTCGTCAGTTTACGGACGGTTGATTTTATTTCCTCGTTAGCACGGCCTTCAAACGTCAGTGTGTTGCATTTGGGGCTCTACTAATCTCTGTTACGAGCTTACAGGCCCAGCCGCAGGCACAACCGTTCAAAAACAAGCTTCCTTACATAAAGCCTGGTAATCTTAGAAACGGCGCCTTTAACCCGTATAACTCCCTAGTGCTCGCACGACTGCGTTACAGAGTGATTCTTCATAGTTCCCCATCAAAGTACACTTAGTCAGTTCTCTCACCAAGCCGCCCCCCCCCCCCTTCCCCCAACTTGTCTATCCCCACCCTTCCCCCAGCCCTCTTGTCAGATTCTGTCAGGAGTGAAGTCATGCGAAGGTTCGATTAATGATGCGAGGGGTGTTAGCACTGGTGGAAAGGGAGTTTCACGCCGCCGTGTGCAGCCATGTTGATCAAAGTGATTTTGCGGCAGGACTGCGCGTAGCTAGTCAGCCGAGGCTGTCTCCCTTTCCGATCAATGTGATGGATGTGAAAATGCCGCGACAGATAATGAGGACCAGTGCAGAAAGTAGTTGCGCGGTGATTATATGTGATTACCGAACAGCCTGGATAGAGAGAGAGAGAGGGAGAGGGAGAGCGAACGGGAGCGAAAACATACATCGACGCGTGCTTGGAAAATGGAAGCCAGGCTGAGTGCGCCGGCGCGCACGCATGCGCAGCATACACTCACGTGGGCGCTGACTTCCTGTCAGGGAGAAGGGACTGTTGCACATCAAAGGGTGAAAATTGTCATGGGGCTGTCATTAGTCCTGTCAAGCCACTTCGCTGGTCTACCTTCCTGTTTCCGGAGTAGATGTGGGGACGAGAATTTTCGCTGATCATACACGATTTCTGGGAGAATTATTGTCAATGACCGGCCTTGACTCGGCCGTCGTCGCTGAGTCCGGCGCCGGCTGACCTCTTGTCCTCACTCGCTGAGCTGAACTTACAGACTGACCACTCTCACCTAACACCTCCCCCCTCGAAACACACACACACACACACACACACACACACACACACACACACACACACACACACACACACACACACAGAGAGAGAGAACCGGCCGCTCTTGATTACTGACCACAAATGGACAGATATGAAAATAAATAAACAGATAGACTAGTAAATCCAATCAATAAAAGAGGAAACTCCCACTGAGTATATGACGCAGATTTTACATTATAGCGACGCATAAAACATTTTGTTTTGCACGGTGACCTATGTACCGCAGTTTTGTTGACTCACTGAGTTGGTTGGCTGATTGGTTGGGTAGTTGGTTGACTGGCTTGTAGCTTGTGGTTGCTTGCTTGTTTGTAGACTGGTTGGTATCTACCATTACGTGGTGGAAAAGGACGTTAAACTCCCAAACACCCACCCCACCCCTGGTATCTACCATCATTTTTTTTTTAAACCAAAGTAGTAAACGATTATAGATAATCGATGAATTCAATGTGACCATCTGCAATCTGTAGTGTGGTACCCGTAGATATATCAAAATCAACATGGTCTTGTCATGTCCACCGCACTACTTCTCCATAACTGCCTTCCCAGACTCAGGAATGGACCCGACCGTCTTAGATGAAAAACTCACACTCAAAGAGACCTCAGGAATGGGTGGATGGGGTGGGTGTTTGGGAGTTTGTCTTTTTCCAACACTGACAAACGGGTGATATCAAAGCCGGGGCAACGATGAAAAAGCTAGCACACATATCTGGCCCCAGCCGGGATTCGAACTCACGACCCGAGCATTGGAAGTCCAACGCTCTACCATTCGGCCACCCCCCGGCTCCCCACCTCAGGAATGTCACTGGTCGCTCAGACTATTCAATGCACCACAACACACAGAAGTCAGAAGTACAAATTCTCTTCTAGACCGTCAGGGAGCTGTCATCGATTGGTTGTTGACGTGGCCAGGTCTGTACTGACTGAGGACCTTGACCACAACATGACGTAGGTTCGCTGGCCTCTGAATTGCTGCGGAGCACCGTTCATACGTGCGCGGACTACAACAGTGTTAGCGGTTGGTGGATCTAATAGAAGTGACCACTGGTGGACTGGTCAAGGCGGGCTCGCGTGGTTACGTTCGCTGAGGTTTGTTCGTTAAAGTCTCTACGTTCCAAATGAGTTCCTGGGAGGGCCACGGTGGGAAGGGGAGGGGGGGGGGGCGGAGGAGGAGGGCCTGGGGGGGGGGGGGGAGGAGGTGGGGGGGCGGGGGAGGTTAAATGCCGCTTAGAAACTTCTCAGGCTGTTTGCCAAATGAATGGATGCTCCTTTTGGCCGTTGCGACCATTTTCGTGACTTTGCGACTCCTAATAGTACAGAAATAAATTATGACTTCTTCTTTTTTCTTTTTTTTTGTGGGGGGGGGGGGGGGGAGGAGGGGGGACGCTTACGCTTCTATACCTGCACTATACGTCCATACGACCAAGTCGAGAAAAATAGCAGCCAATCACCGCTGTGTAATGTAATGTGTTTATGTCCAGTGTGTGAGAGAATGCGTGTGATTCACGTGAGCGTGCGAGTTGGGTTCAGTTCGCGGCGCTTTGAGCCGATTCACGAAATTGAGCAAAGCGCCTATACAATACTCAATATTATTATTATTATTATTAGGCCCTTCTGAACCTCAAGCCATCCACCTGCCTGCCACGAACTGTCATTCCTTCACCGCTGCACAGAACTGCACAATTCGCGAACTTCACCTCTACAGCGACAGTAACGATGTTCCGGGAGGGAGGATAAAGGAATGTCGAGTAATGATCGTGAGTGAAGAGGGAGGAGCAGGGAACAGCAGGGACCGAGCGCTGGTCATTAGAAGCAATAGCCAGGCAATGGTCGCGAACACAGTCTGCCGAGTCAGCAGATTCTGGTCTCAGCGTGATGGCAACCAGAGGCACAGTTCTGAGTCAGTTCACCCAGACGGTACTGACAATTTATGGACATCTATTGACAAAGCAATCAAGAACACTCGCTGGCGAAGACGTGTAAGACAGACTGAGTGTGCAGGTGAAGAAGATCTCAATACTTCTTCTTTAAAAACAAAAACAAAAAAACATTTTAAAAAAATATTTTTTTGAAAAAAGGAGGATGAGTCTTTGAAGTTTGACGTCATCTGTTCACGTCAGTGATGACGTCAAAACAAAAAAAATTAATGGGAATTACACGTAAGAGAAAATGGCGTGGACAATTTTGGTCCTGTCTAAATTGGAACCCACGACCTTCTGATGTCCACCCAGTTGCGCCATGCAGATACCCCACTCCACCCGTATCCCAAACCTACTTCAACACACACGCACACAAATGCAATTTAAAAAAAAAATGACATGCAACAGAAAAAAAAACTTCCTTCCTGTCCAGCCACACAAAATAATGCCTCAGCATATTACTATACGAAGCGAGATAAGAAACTGCTCCACAAGTAAAAATCATTTTGTGTGTTTTGCAATATGTAGAGCAACAGATGGACACTCCACACTTCTTGTGCAACAACCACCCCGACAAAACGTGACAAGGGCTGCTCCTCTCGAGATCGACACATCGTCTCATTTTCCCCGCAAAAAATAATATTGATGGAGTATGATTGGCGAGTGTCAGCCTCGTCTGAACATACACGCACGCACGCACACACGCACGCACACACACACGCACACACACACACACACACACATTGATACACACTGACACACTGACACTGACACACACACACTGACACACACGCACGCAGACACGCACGCACTCACGCACGCACAACGCGTGAGTGACTTCATGACAACCGTTCCCTGTTACAGTATCCTCTCCCGACACAGAGAGAGAGAGAGAGAGAGAGAGAGAGAGCATCATGACCAGCCTGATCCTTTTCTGCGTAACATCCGACTTCTTCTGTCCCCCCCCCCCCCCCCCTTTCCTCCTTACCAACCTCTCTCATGATTTTCTCCCGTCATCACCGGCAAACATTATGCCATGAACTCTGATATTTCGCGAGAGAAAGATTTATTTAACAAACAAGACCAGGGAAAGAAATCGAACGCGCAGTCATTACAGATAATCACAATGATAAGCGCGCATGTGTGGGTTTGCAAACAAGCCTGTCTCCACCCGCCGCCGCGCAAGGATCTAATCGTTGCCGCATTAAGGGGAGACGATCTTTCCCAAGGGAGGCAATCTTAAACCAAGCATCTTTGATCGATAGCGGGGTCATGGCGTAAAATTCACGATAATTTCTTCCTCCGAGTTTCGCTTTTTTTTTCTTCTTCTTTTTTTTCCCCTCTCTCTTTTTGTCTCTCTATTGTCGCGGGCCAAATTTCATGCACGGGTGGTCAAATTTCTTGCGTTTGTATGGGTCGGACCAGATGGTTAGTGGGTCACCCAATTAGGAGGCAGGTCTGCCAACGGTTTTTATATGGGTTTTTTTCATGGGCATGGGAGCGATTCTGTTCAATAACGCGTGCTCCATTTCCCCCGTGGCCAACAAACACAAATATTAGTCAGGAATCGTGTCAATGCACGCGGGTGCACACGCAAAATCTAGGAACAAGGCATGTTTCTGAATCTCTCATTATCTTGTGAAGATGTCTGTAAAACACACGTGTTGTCATTTGGTAAAAAGACCAAGTTAACCCATTAATGCCTGACCGGGGCGGTCGGTGGTCTAGTGGTTAACAGACTTGTCACCAATGCGAGAGGGCAGAGGTTCGAGTCCCACTCGGGGCAAAGAATTTTCCTTCTCGTATGTGGCACCGATCATTCGGGCCGATCGTCGAGGGTTCTCTCCGGGTACTCCGGCTTCCTCCCCCTCTGCCTGGGAAATGTTCAGCTCACAAATTTTGAAAAATAAATGCAATTCTAAATTCCGAAATTTAAATAGCTGAGCTGACCCTTCGCACCACGCGATTGTAATGTGTTTATGTCCAGTGTGTGAGAGAATGCGTGTGATTCACGTGAGCGTGCGTGTTGGGTGCAGTTCGCGACGCTTTGAGCCGATTCAGGAAATTGGGTAAAGCGCCTATACAATACTCATTATTATTATTATTATTATTGTTTTGATTCCAAACGTGACACATAGTGGCAAATACCATTTGTATGTCACATCTGCCTCTCATTTTCTTCAATTTAGTGTATGTTGAGGTTTCGACATCATAATGTTATATGGGCTGTCCATATGTGAGGACGCTACTGCTAGGCTCGAATGGGTACAGCATGCACAAAATGAGCCAAACTCTTGCAAGGTTTGTGTGAAATGTTTTATTTCGTACAGTCTTAGTTCTTTTAAGCGTCGTGGATTTGATACACACACTGTGACGACACACAATCCAAAAACACACACACATGCTCTTTCTTCTCTCCCTTTCTTCTTCCTGCTCTCTTCTTCTTCTTCTTAGTTTTCCCTCTCTCTTTTTTATGTCTTTACATCTCAGTCCAGTCAGTTTTTCCACGCCAATTTCTCCGCCATGCTTTTTGTTAATTGGTCTAGATGAGCACGTATATAAGTTTTACTTGTTGTGTTCTCTTTCAACGTAATACTGTTTACTGCTTGACGGTGATCCGGCTTCAATGAATAAAAAATGTTTAAACCAAATACACACAAAGTCTCCTGAACCTCTCTTTAAAAAAAAAAATCCAAGCGTTTTTTTTTTTTTTTTTTTTTTTGCTGCCCCAAATCTTTTGCCAGTTCTAGTGGTGTTCCTCCCAGACTATCGACAAGCAGGCCAGTTGAGACGCAGAGCTAGCGACACACACCCGGCTTCAGACAACGAGATAACGATGGAAACGTCCGGTTTTGCTGAGTCATGTTCATAAATCGTCTCCATGACAATGTGAATAGATTTATGACGTGCAGAGTCTGGCCTCACTCCTTTTTTTTTTTCTTTTTTTTTACCTCTACCAAAAGTGTATCGTGGCGTCTGCAGACATTGTCTAGATCATAAATATATACCACCGTCCTTACAATATTATTATGGCTGGGATTGTGAAATGTTTTCTGGTGTCTAGTCTGGCCGCCGCCGGAGTGTGCAAGAGAAGCATTGTAAAGGTTTTCCATTTATCAACTTGAAATCATGTACTTCTGGTGTGACGTTGTACCTTATCTGATGAAAATAAACTTGTTTACGGGAGAGAACCGTGGGGCCTTCTCGCCGGTCGAGCTGCAAGGGTGCCTTTCGAGTATTGACGGATTATTCGAACAGATCACACACACACACACACACACACACACACACACACACACACACACACACACACACACACACACACACACACACACACACACACTTGTGTAACTTGTCCACGGCATCACAGTTAAGCTGAGGATACATCAAATATGGACGACCTGGCACTGAATCAGTCTGACCGGATTGAATACCGTTCAGCTGGAATCTTCACTTACGGTAGGTGTCCCTTCCCGCCGACCCGACCCCTTCATAACCTGCCCACTACACCCGTCAGTCTTCCGTCATCCATGTGGCGGGGACGTTAAACCCCAGCTATAACCAGCGTTCTAAGCTAGCGCCAGGGAGACGGGAAGATTTCCTCAGCCGGTCTCCCCTTATACGTCGCCAAACTGTGTAGTATACAAACATTTGCCGGTAATCCTGCTTTAGTGTATTTCTTCCCCACAATGAACCGTAATCCAACAAATAACCCCGGCTTTCCCAAAGCAGTGCGCTGGCCGCGTCCGCCTTTTTGTTTTGAGGGCGGCCAGCTAAAGAGAAATGTCAACATTTTCCCATTAACCCCCGCGCCTGCACGTGTAAAGCGACCCCTGGCCGGGCGTCAAGGGGCCACAACCATTGCAATCTCAGACCCGGTATTGTATGGAAATGGGGCGGGAAAGCAAGAAGACGTTGTCGTCTGGGGGCGTGGGTTTAGGTGACGTGGCCGGTGACACGGAAACGATGTACAATAGCAAAGGGCGACACCATTGGTCGAGGGTCGTGAGATATCGGTAAGATAATAACCCGGGATATATTGATATGCAGTTTAGAAACTGCTGGAGGGGCAGGGCGGCTGACACTGCCGGTGTGGTCTGTGTGTGGCATGATGCAGGAGAGATCAAGATTTCTATCATCTCCGAAATTGTTCGTGGAGCCGGGGTG
>JACVVK020000014.1:215000-217500 GCA_018292915.2 Batillaria attramentaria | reverse complement strand
TGGCTTGAAGTGGCTCCTACTGGTGTGCAGCGGCTTGTTCTTTTCAACTCGTTCTAGGACTATAGTCGTAACAATTTATTTACAGTGTACCTCCCTTTCCAACATGTCTGCCGTCAGGTTTCCTTGGCAACCCGCTGAAGGTGATGTCAAAGTAAAGTACAACATCTAAGCAACACATGGTGCAATGTCGCCACGTGATACAGACACCTGGTGCCGGTTGAATGATGGCAGCTTCCGTGTAGAAAGGGTCTGGGGCTCTCTCTCTCTCTCTCTCTCTCTCTCTCTTGCCTATTGCCCGGGTCTTGTAAAAAGCCAAACACAACAACCGACGTTTTTGAGTTTCTAACTGTTGTTATATACGGCAAGTGTTACAACTCAATTTTAAACAATTATTTACATTTTGATGCTACTGCCGGGGGTTGGGGTGGGGGGGGGTGGTGCTGTAGTACCAAAGTACCCCCCCCCCTCCTGGATCCGGCCCTGAATATTAATTTATAACTATATCAAAAGCCTACACGCGCCATTTCTATGTTCACGAGGCGTAACAGAAGCCAACTTATGAACAGTTTCGCTTGTCAGTGAGTCTACCTTAGTGATTAGCAGAGCTCTAAATGCGAGTCAGTGACGTCTAAGGCCGTGCCGCGAAACGGCCCGAAACTTCAAATTCTGATACTCAGCGGTTGACTGATAGCTGTGCCGCAAGCTTCTCGCTCAAACCCTTAGACTACCTTGTGTTATCCGCGTCACTGTGTATGTACCCCTTCTGTTGGCTAAGCGCTAGCATTTGAGATGCTGTCACCGTGCATTCAGAATTCAGAATTGTTTATTGATAGGCCTTAGGCCCAATCAAAGTTGAGAGTGACATCCAGACATTCTTATACACATCAATACTTGTACAGGAAATAACCAAAGTGCAAAATAAAGTATATCAACTTAGCTGAGCAACTGTTGTCTTTTTCTTAACGCTAGAAAAATATACAGTGCCAGGTTCTTAACTGTATAATAGCTGCTTGAGGCCATTAGCAAAGTGAGTCGAAAGCTGCTTGGATGGATCCAGAATTTTCCAGGAATAAACCGGGTACGAATGTCAGAAAGACTAGGACAGTATAAAAGAAAAATGAGTGGTATGATCTGAGCCTAGAAATCGTTAAATTTTAAAGGAGATCGTGGTATGTGGTCTCTATGACGCAAGCCGACTTTACGTCAACTCAAGCAGGACTCGGTTCGGGGGTGGGTGGGTGGGTGTTTGGGGGTTTAACGTCCTTTTCCACCACCAAAGACAGGGCAACGATGAAAAAGCCAGCACAAATATTTGGCCCCAGCCAGGATACGAACTCACGACCAAAGTCCAACGCTCTACCATTCGGCCACCCAGGACTCGAGTCGATAGCGTTTACATCACACTCTCTGCAAGTCTAACCATGACAATGACGTAAGAAAAAACTTTACGTCATGCCCGCCGTCATGCCTTGACGAAAGCATCATATCATGACGCCATCTGCGTGTTTAGATCTGAAATGCGGGCTGGCCCTGCCAGTCATTATCATTCTCTTCGCCAGTACATTCGTAGACCTAATGCATCTGAACCCGGGTCGCTTTTAAACCCGGGGTGGTTAAATGTAAACGCACCAACCCGGGGTTGAACCCGGTAAAATTTGTAAGGAGTAAACGGCGTCAAGGTTATCTTATTCGCTTTAGACCGACAGTCTGCGTTAAACCTAAAAAGTTAACTGCACGTCCAGCCAGCGGATGGCCGGAAGTCCGGAGACGTCGAAAACACTAATGAATTATTCTGGACTTCAATATCGGTGGATTTCCAACGGGATCAAAAGAAAGTGCAAAACCGCGCAGTTTCCATAAGACATCCTTCCTACTCAAGACATCTTCTACCAGCGAGACAGACAAATCTGCTTGTCAGCAGCTCTCTGTACAAAAATGAGACAAGAAAACGATTTTTGTCCAAAGGCTGTGAGATATATAGATCTGCAGAACGATTTAGTCTAAAAGCTGCAAGACAGATCTGTTTTGCAGACGGCAGGGGAAAGCTTAGTTGCGCGGCAATCGCCCAGCTTTCTCTTGTGATTCATCCTCTGTAGCCATCGTGAGAGTTTAGTCTGATAATTGAACCCGCCACTTGCACATTCATAACTGTCCCGGCCCTCGGGAAGCCATCGGGGGGGGGGGGGGGGGGGGGGGGGGGGGGGCGGGGGGGGGGGGGGGGGCGGGGGGGGGGGCAGAAAAACACATGGCCGATTCCAGATGATGGTGACAGGAAGCTAGCAATGAATATTCACGCCACTTGAATTGATCAATCATATATATGTATGCGCTGGCTTTGGAAGGAGAAAGAGGGAGAGGGGAGTCGGGGGTGGGGATGGGTTGGTGATGAGGGGAGGGGGGGGGGGCGGAAGTGTCTGTGTGTTAGGAAGGGGGGGGGGGCGGTGCTGTCTATACTAGGACCATGTTATTGGCTAATAGTTGCAGAGGGTTAATATGTCGT
>JACVVK020000014.1:195000-210000 GCA_018292915.2 Batillaria attramentaria | reverse complement strand
CTCGCGCAAAGTGTAAACGACATTAATTAAGAGCGGTATTAATCATCAAGATAGAGTATTTCGAGCGTACAGGCGCGAGACAGCAACCTACTTTGGCTTTCTGTTGTTGTTGTTGTTGTTTTTGTTGTTGTTGTTGTTGTTGTTGTTGATGTTGTTTTCCAAATCAGAGCTAAAAAGTTACCTGTTCCAACTGGCATTTTGCTGATTGCCGCAGTACCTGCTGTGTAAGGATGTGTTTTACGTCCGCGTGAGTGATGTGAAAATGCGCAATAAGCTGTCTGCCAAGAATTGCGCTTTAGAAATGTGATTTTATTATGATTATGATTATTATTATTATTATTATTATTATTATTACGTCGACATACCGAAGTCCGCTGGAAACATTCGGTGCGACTCAATTTTGAAAAATGGAAACACTCGGTGCTCCTGGGTGGACATACTCTGTTCTGGCGGTGCTAGTTTTGAAGCGGACTAGCACCGGAAACACTCGCGTCCATATTAACTCGATCCCTTCCAGCTGCAGTGTGACCCGAGTGACTAGGAGGGATTAACACCTTCCGTACCGCAAGCGAGTATCCCACGTTTTTGACTCTTTTTCAGTTTTGGCCCTGTATGCGAAAATCAGGCGAGATTAACGGTTCCTTAACAATTCGTATCGCAGCAAACATGTGTATAATCAAAGGGCAACAGTCCCACTAAGCCAAATTGAAATCCATGCAGGCATGAATTAATTTTGATTCATCAGTGAGAGCACTACTGCACAACCCCGAACTTACTTCAAGGCCCGTATGTAGAACTCGAGGTTACTTTAACCCACGGCTACGGGCCTAACCCAGACTAGGACAAAAGAAACCCCAAAACAAAATTGAATTTTAAAAAAAGAAGCGAAGAAAGAAAGACAAAAATCCTTCTATAACGGCATAGGCACCTTGCTGGAATGGACCCGCTTTCTGACTTAGAAAAAAAAAAAACAAAACAAAAAAAAACCACTGAACAGAAAATTTAACCTTAGAGCTAGTTTAGTTCGAGGTTAGACTCTAACCCGGGGCTAAAGTCCCTAACCTCGACTTTTACATGCGGGCCCAAGTTGGTACGAAGTGCAGCTGTGGGGGTAACAGTCTCCCCATTGGGCCCATGGCACACCCGCTCTGGGCAGGAGCCGACCTAGGTAGAAAAAATTCGGCCGATGGTCAGAAAAAAAATCATAAATCTATTGCATTTTAAAGCCATACAAGTCATACTTAGTCTAGGCGCTCTCATAAATTATGCACAACTGTGCCAAAACAAAGGTTATCATCAAGAAAGCCTAGTAGTGGTATAGGGTAATGTTGGACGTATTGTCTTGAAAAGTAAAAAGGACTGACGGAGAAGTGTTAAGCCAGGCAGCATTCTGCACTGCCTCAGGAATCGGTTCCACACTGGTACGGAAAACGATTCGCAAAAGTTTTCGGCAGAGGAAAAATAACACACGCCCCGTAAATCATTATTCTCGATGGAACATAAATTCGTGCTGGACTAATTTGGATACGAGCTCTAAATGGGAGCTTATCTTTCTTAAAATTCTTTTGTCTACTCTTTTTCGGCCTAAGTCTAAATAACAGGGGCGTAGGAACCACGATTTTTGGAAGGGGGGCCCGAATATCTTTGGGCCCCCCTTGCTTTTGATAAGAGGAGAGGGGGCCCACCAGTGGTGGGTCCCCCCTGCTCTGCTGTCGCAGGACACAATCCTCGGCAGTCAACACACACACACACACACACACACACACACACACACACACACACACACACACACACACACACACACACACAAACCTCCCCCCCCCCACCCCCCTTCACCCCGGCCGTATGGCTCACCCGACTTAGTGGTCCCCCCTTCCTCTCAGCATCTTCCTACGCGCATGAATAAATCTTCGATCTGGTCTAATTCCAACATACAACTTGGTTGTTTTTTTTGTTTTTTTTTTTTTGGGGGGGGGGAGGCATAACACTATCCTCGTGAACTTTAGGGCTTAGTGGTTTCCAAGTAAAACCTGAGTGCAAAGAAATTCGTCTTTCCTAAATTCTAAAAAAAAAAAAAAAAAAAAATAACAATAATAAATTCTATGGGTTTTTTTTTCTAGAAGGCATAATATCCTCGTGAACTTTACAATTCGCTGGTTCCACAGAGCAAATCTGAGTGCACCGCTGATAGCATCTCGTAAATCTGTGAATCTGTGACAGCTGAAATACATGCAACGTCGTAGACTGAGGTCACCTGTAAAGGTGTGCTTCGGGATGGATGCCTGTATGAGGAATTTGAACTGCTTAAAAGACCCCTGCCGGCCCCCCCCCCCCGCCCCCAATCCCTCCATTCCATCCCCCCCCCCCACACACACACACATACACACTCCCCTTCTCCGTAAGAGCATATTGTCTAAAATAATACAACAGATTCTTTTTCTGTCAGAATAAAATTAATCCGATTACATGCCGTTTTCGTCTCGGATCGCGTTGGCATGATGCACTGGGGGAAATTTCTTTGGTTTCATTAAATTCTAATGAAGCTTGGGTGTAAACTCTCTTTTTGACCTTCCCTGCCAAAGTAATGTGATGTGATAATGAAGAGAAATGCGCTCAGGTTGAAATACATGTATTACTTGAAGGGATGTGCGGTGAATACGGACAGATGATCTTTCCGTTTGTTTATTCATCTGTCCAGCAACAACAAAAAAGCGAAATGTCACTAGGTGGGGTATGGGAATATAGTTCACAAACACGCACGCACGCACATACACGCGCGCACGCACACACGCACACACGAATGCACACTTGCTTCTTTGTTGTTGTTTTGTTCTTGTGTGTTTGTTTTTTGCTTTTTTGTTCGTTCGTTGGTTTTTTTTGCTTTTTTGTTCGTTTGTTTGTTTGTTTGTTTGGTGGAGGTTAGTGACGAAAGAAATAATTGTGGTTATTATCATACAATTCTCATTATTATAACTCTATCGTTCCACCGGGGGAGACAAAAATAAAACCTTAACAACATGAAACGAAAAACGAAAACGAATCGATTTCGTGCTGCAAAATTATGCTTCTAAAGTTCACGAACCGGCGCTTTGTTTTATTTTTGCCCCTCATCATAATTATGCTTCCAGCCCCGCCCGCCCCCCCCCCACCCCCCCTTCCCCATACCCTCTCCCAGCCTCTACCCCCTACCCTTTCCCCCTTGTCCACAACCCCTCAAGGCTGGCTATTACCGTCCATCCCCCTCTCCTCCCAATCAGCAAAACCACCCTGCCTTGTTCATCCACTATAATCACGGCCGGGAACAGGGAAAAGTGATTACAGAATATGAGGATTAATGGGGACAAAAATAATCGACCCTTAGAGAACAGGAGAGCAGAGAGAGAGAGAGAGAGAGAGAGAGAGAGAGAGATTAGCTACAAAGTCCTGACTTTTCTTTCTGACTTTTTGCCCTTACTGCACTGCTAACAACCTCAGAAATTTCACACACACACACACACACACACACACACACACACACACACACACACACACACACACACAGAGAGAGAGAGAGAGAGAGAGAGAGAGAGAGAGAGAGAGCAAAAATTTAAACACACACACACACACACACACACACACACACACACACACACACACACACACACACACACATACACAAAAAACTTGAAAGCATCCAATTAAATCATCGACCTTGATAATGCAGCACGCACGCCGGAGGAAGCGTCAAGATGCTCGGTTCCCTTGGGGTCTTTCTGCCGATGGTTGTGATCTGCACTCAAAGACTCATCGCCCCCGGCGTCCAACAAGGGAGATCACGCTGCCGACAGAGGGCACGCGTCACTAAAACGAGACGGGCAGGCGCTCGGCTTAACGCAAATTGGACAGAGGTCGTGCACCAAAGACCCAGGGTTCGAGCCCCCTGCCTGGGTGAGAAATTGTATCCGTTTCGCGTTCCTGAGTTTCGTCAGTGAAGTTTAGAAACACCAGCGAATTTGACTTTGTTCTCTGGTCAAGTTTCGTTTCGCTTTTTCGTCGGTCAAACACACACACACACACACACACACACACACACACACACACACACACACACACACACACACACACACACACACACACACACACACACACGCACGCTATTTACATCCCCTCTGTTTAAATCGCATCTGAAGACCTATCTCTTCCGCCAAGCCTTTGACAGCTAAACCTATGTTAAGTCTCAGTGTCTGTGTACATCATGAGTTCGTTGCACTGCCAAATTGTATGTAAGCCGATTGGATGTAAATAGCGTGCGTGCGTGCGTGTGTGTGTGTGTGTGTGTGTGTGTGTGTGTGTGTGTGTGTGTGTGTGTGTGTGTGTGTGTGTGTGTGTATGTGTGCGTGTGTGCTTTAAGCGCAGCGAGTCCTTGGAAGTTGGAGAACGGCGCTCTATAAAAGCCATGTATTATTATTATTATTATTATTAAAGTTTTACTGGCGGAGCGAAATAATTACAAATTAAGCTTGATATCATTATTATATCGAAGGATCCCTATCAGAACGTACTCTCCTTTTTTTTCTGTCTGTATCAAGATAGTACCTGCTCAATCTGTCAGAAAACCCTCGAGATATACATTCCTACTTCCTTCGTTTGTCAGTAGACCACAAAACAAGCATGATATTTACCACCGCAAAAGCCTGAACGAAACGGAACGAATTTCATTGGTGTTTTTAAAGTTTACTTTCTTCCTGCTAACTTCCCGCTCTGTCACAGGACTGACGCTGTTGAAAAGTGCACACACACACACACACACACACACACACACACACACACACACACACACACACACACACACACACACACACACACGGAATGGCTGAAGATGGCGCAGCAACGGAAACTCATCCAAGCGGAATGTAGCCAGCAGACGGCTTGAATATAGGCTGGTCTGGCAAAAACCATCCACGCAGACCATCGGAACCAGTCATGTGGAACGTCCATCGATATGGATTGGAGGACATCAAAAGGACATTCTTTCATACTCGACTTCAGCTGAAGAGGGGAAGGACCTCTACTGAAGGAGATGTTTTAGGAACGGCGTGTCACTTATTCGCGAGCCCTGTAGGCAAAACTGACTGGATAGAAACTATCATAAGCCTAAGTAACAACAACAACACACGGGGGTTTTATATATATATATTCAAAGAAAGAATTGTTTTAAAAGCATACAAACAAATGTCTGTGTTACTTGCATCTTCGCGTATATTGATGCTGTACGGTTCTACTGATAGTCCCAAGAAAGACCCATTCACGCAATTCCGATAGTCCCAAGAAAGACACATTCACGCAATTCCGATAGTCCCAAGAAAGACACATTCACGCAATTCCAATAGTCACAAGAAAGACACATTCACGCAATTCCGATAGTCCCAAGAGAGACATTCACGCAATTCCGATAGTCCCAAGAAAGACACAATCACGCAATTCCGATAGTCCCAAGAAAGACACATTCACGCAATTCCGATAGTCCCAAGAAAGACACATTCACGCAATTTCGGTAGTCCCAAGAAAGACACATTCACGCAATTCCGACAGTCCCAAGAAAGACACATTCACGCAATTCCGATAGTCCCAAGAAAGACACATTCACTCAATTCCGATAGTCCCAAGAAAGACACATTCACGTAATTCCGATAGTCCCAAGAGAGACACATTCACTCAATTTCGATAGTCCCAAGAAAGACACATTCACTCAATTCCTACCACGTAGGTTTTGGGTTTGTGCACCATTGGCCGCACAAAAAAAGTAATTAATTTACGTTTGCATTGATTTAAATTTTACAAGGCTACTTTTTCACTATTAAAAACTTTACTAAATTCAGCGGAATTACTATATACCCCGGAAACTATCGGTGACGTTGTAACCTTTGGTTCACAGGCAGAACTGACCAGTAAAGAAAAGACAACTCAGCCAAAACCAGTTAAGAAAAGACAACTCAGCTCTGCCTATGGTTTGGTTTTCCGTGCACGAGCTGGTGCCGGTTTCGTCCTTTATAAATGTTTGTACGTGTACGCTTCTCACTTCTTTACTGGTCTGCGTGTGATAATGGCACGAAAGTGTCGGATTCTTTGCCAAATTTCAAAGACATAGCGCGGCCTGCAACTCGTGACACAACAAAATGCAGTCACGAGAATGAACGAGAATGAATCTCGTGACACGAGCGCGCGGCTCTCTCTCTCCATCTTGCATATGTGATTCTCGTCTCGTTCTCTCTCTCGTTTCGAAACGAATCGTCCTTATGTTTGCATATGTTTGCAAACAGATGGGAAACTCTCTCTCCCCCCCCCCCCCCCCCCCACGTGCCCTATTTCTTGAGGACGACAAGCAATCTGTTGTGCAGGAAAACAAAGAAGTGAAAACAAAGAAGTGGAAAAATCTAGTGATAATTGGACAAGATATTTTGCATGAACGAAGTCGGAGCGCGGAGCATCCGTCATGGTATCGCTTACATCCGCTGTCTGGTAATTGCTATTGATCAACAGCTAATTGTTCTCCATTAGTCTCCAACCTTCTGTCTGGCACACTGGTCCGCTTTCCATGCGCAGAGAGAGAGAGATAGAGAGAGAGAGAGAGAGAGAGAGAGAGAAGAGCATTAATTTTTTTCTTTGCAAACATGGGGCAACGTAAAGAAGAAGAAGAAAAGAGAGAGAGAGGGAGAGAAAAAAAAAGAGAGAGAGAGAGAGAGAGAGAGAGAGCATTATTTTTTTCTTTGCAAACATGGGGCAACGTAAAGACGAGGAAGAAGAAAAAGAAGGACAATGACAATGACAATGAAACTTTATTTTTCAACGGTAGAAATTGTAGCACATGTGCCAGTTTATAATTTGCCGTTGCTAGACTACAGAATGAAAATGTAAAACTAAGGCAGAGGCAGGAGACACCCCCCCCCCCCCCCCAAAAAAAAAAAAAAAAAAAAGAGAACAAAAAAACAAAACAAAAAAAAACAAAACAAAACAAAAAAAAAAAAAAAAAACAAGCAAAACAGTAGTATGAAAAAAAGACAAAAACAAGACAAAACAAAAAATAAAAACAAACAAACAAACAAACTAGTAGACTAAACGTAAGATAAACCAAGTCAGCGTGAGAATATCAGTCTGACATGTACAGGCAAATGTTACAGGTCGTGCTCTAAAACGCTCGACTACCTAAATAAAGCCTGTAAACGCTAGAATACTTAGGTGTGTGGAGACAATCTTTCAACTACATGTGCTTAAACAAGACCTAGAATTGCTAACATGTAACATCCAGGATACATACAACAGAACACTCAGGCGCCTGGAGACATGGATCTTTTAACACATTGAAAAACCTATAACTGTTATCAAGCAACATCGAGGGTACACACGGCAGAACATTCAGGGATCCGAGCATGAGAGTAAATATTTGAGAAGGCTCTCCTTGAACGAGGAGAGCGACGGTGCAGATTTAGCTGCGAGGGGGAGATTATTCCATAGGGAGGGACCTGAGAAAGACAGGCTGGATTTAAAAATATCAATTCGGGGGCGCGGGGTGATAAAGTTCAGCCTGTGAGTAGAATACCTGGAGTTTAAAGCAGAGAAAAAGTTGCAGAGGTACTCCGGTAGATCCCCCCTCCAAACTTTAAACATCAGTACTAGTTTGTTAAATTCCAGGTGTTTTGTGAGAGGAAGCATTTCTAGGAGAGAGAGAGAGAGGCAAACAGACAGACAGACAGACAGACAGAGAATCAATGAAACTTTGTTTTCCTGCGGCAGAGGCATTATTTTGACATCAGACAGTCAGTTTTCATACCTGCCGTTATGAAGAGAGAGAGAGAGAGAGAGAGGCATACAGGCAGGCAGACAGGCAGGCAGATAGACACAGGCACAGGCACAAAGGCACACAGACACACACACAGAGGCAGACAGACGGTGGGCGCATCTGCTCATTTCTCTTTCCTCTGCAAACACGAAAGGGCGTACATGTCAGTATTTCAAAACGTGAGACAGAAAGGAAGTCATAGGCAGAGCGACAGAGACAGGCAGACAGACAGACAGACAGGGACAGAGTCATAGAGAGAGATACACAGAAATAGACCGTGGGGAGGAGATACGAGGCGTTGTTTGTAATGTGGTGTGATGTTTCATTTATGCGTTCCATGTCTTACTTTCTACGTAATCTTATTTTCAAACAAGGCAGGCGGCTGTTTACGCCGGGGCAGAGAGTGTCTGTTTCACAAAAACATATTTAAGTTCTTTCTGTTCACGTCGGCGTGGGCTGAGATCGAGGCAATCTTCTACTTCTTTTCTTCTTCTTCTTATTTCTTTTAATCTTTCGTGTGCGTGCCTACGTTCTTATATGTTCCGCTTGTCCGAAAATATATGGTGTTGTTCCCCCCCCCCTCTCTCTCTCTCTCTCTCTCTCACACACACACACACACACACACACACACACACACACACACACACACACACACACACACACACACACACACACACACACACACACACACACACACACACACACACACACACATTCCCAACCAGTACTACCCCCCGGCGTCTCTAGATCTCTCCCCTTTTTTTCCACCCTCAGCTGCGCCCTCAGTGCGTCTACATTTTTATAAGTTTTTTTTCTACGAGTTTCTCTCTAATTTCTCTCTTAAACCTGACTTTTCCTCCCCTCCCCCCACCCCTACCACCTTCTTTAGCCTTGAAAGTTTTTGTCTTTGAGTGTCTCCTTCATTTCTTTGGTTTGTTTCATTTTTTCCCCCGGATTTCCCTCTCCTCTTTTGGGATTTCAACTTTTTAATCTGTGTCCCTGTAAGTTCTCCAGTTTGTTCAACTTTTTACCCTTCCCCACGTTTTATGGCAGCCGCGAATTAGTCTTTGTGGCTTGCGCGGCTTTAAGCCCTAAAAACTCACTCACTCACTCCACGTTCTATGGATTTCACAGTTTCTTTCTTTTTAAATTTAAATTTTGCTGTTTTGTTTTGTTTCACCGCAAAAACGTATGTCACAGACTTGACACACGCCTAGTTTTTAGAAAACAACAACAACAACAACAACAACAACAACAACAACAACAACCCTCATTAACAACGCAGAGCTGTAAATAAGTTCTACAGTTCTGTGAGTGGATACCACGCAACAAAGCAGACGCCCATCGAGGTACAGGTCAGAAACAAAGCCAAAAAATCTACCTCAGCACTGAGGTAGCCTGCGGGCTGTTCTGAACCCATGCTGTGCACCACTGAGTACATGATTTTTCGGCTTCGTGCCAGTGCCGGGTAGGCGCGTGCGCAACTTGGACAAAATGAGGCCGCACTATTGAAAGAAGACTTACACAAACAAAAAAACAAAAACAAAAAACCCCCGCCAACCCCCCTCCCCCCCCCCCAAAAAAAAAAAAAAAACAACAACAAAAAACCGATTAAACACATGAAACGCAGTTTAGGGTTAGGCTGTTAGGGTTGGGTTGTTCAAGTGTCGTACACAAAGGGCATAAATGCATAAAGGACGTGGTGGAAACTAGGATAAAACTTACCTCTACAAAGAACTCGAACATTCACTTCGATAACAGAAGACTTTTTTCTAAAATAAATAAAAATAAATAAACGTCCAGGCAAAACATGAACCGTTGTCTTAGAGCTCGTTTGCCACTTCGAGAACATAAGACACTCAAAACTTCAATCCAAAAAGGTGAGGCTGGGGCGGGTGTTTGGGGGTTTAACGGTTGTTTTGTTGTTGTTTTTTTCACCACATACGGGTGATATCAAAGGCGGGGCAACGATGAAAAAGCCAGCAGAAATATTTGGCCCCAGCCGAGATACGAACTCAAGACCCGAGCATTGGAAGTCCAACGCTCTACCATTCGGCCACCCCGGCTCCCCTCCAAAATGGTGAAGTATTTCAAGCACACACGTAAACGGAGACGCACAGTAGCCGCTTCCCTGCTGAAGTACTCTCAAAGCTCGGGTCGTGAGTTCGAATCCCGGCCGAGGCCAAATATTTGCGCTGGCCTCTTTCTCGTTGACCCGCCTTTGATATCACCCCTTACGTGGCTGGAAAAGGACGTTAAGCTCCCGAACACCCACCCCACCCTCCCTGCTGAAGTCTCGTTTCGGTCTGTAGCTAAGCTAAGTCAGGGAGATAATAATAATAATAAAATGGGTACTTAAGAGACGCCCTCCTTCTCGCGGGAGCTCAGGGCGCCTTACAATCAACACACACTCACTCACCCAGAAACACACGCAACATGCCTCCACACATACATTTAACTAAAAACACATGATATGCAGCATCATACACGGGCTGCCCCCGGCTTACACACACACACACACACACACACACACACACACACACACACACACACACACACACACACACACATGACCAGCAAGATGATGATGTGGCAACAGTTATTGGTTGAAGGCTGTGAAGAGGTGGGTTTTCAAATTTGTTTTGAAAGATACTTTTGTGTCTGCATATCTGATCGAAACTGGGAGACCATTCCAGCAAGTCGGACCCTGGTATGAATAACTACGCTGACCAAAGGTCTTTGTCTTGACATGTCCACTGTCCCACCAAACAACACGTGCTGTTACTACAATACCGTCAAGTCTCAGACAGTCTGACACCAAGTGCCTACTCAGACGGACAAAACACGGAGTGAAATTGAAAGATGAACGGACCAAAATGGTCCCGCAAGATCTCGTGGTGAACTTGCAAGCTCTAGCTTGCATTCACATTGTACTGCAGGGACTGTACTGTGAGAGTGGACTTTTGTGGACGGAGATGACTTTTCTTAAATTTCGGGTCTCTACAGGAAAGCGACAGTAATTCGGATGATAATCGAGGGATCTGCATGGCAGAATTTCTTCTTCTTCTTCTTTTCTTGACGAGATTTCGACTGTCTGTATTAAGCCTGGTAAATTGTGAGATCTGCGTGATAAATCTAGCCTATGCTTTTAGCCTCCCCCCCCCCCCTCCCACACACACACACTGTTGGTGTTAGTCAAGGCTCATCAAGAAATAAATGGAACTAATCTATCCCGCTAAATCAGTGAAAAGCGACAGCTACCAGCAAACCCCTTCAAAGATCGTCTTTCGGTACGGACTTCTATCGATGTGTGAAAAAAAAAAAAGCTTTGGCCATAATGGATTTGATAACCGTTTGGGCTGTTTGTTGATGTTAGACATGGACAAAGCCCTGAATGACTGTCTTTGGGCACAGCCTTCTACACGGGGTGCAGTCGAAATGGCCGCGAGTGTTTCTGGTGCTACTCCGCTTCAACAGTTTCGACAACGATTGCTCTTACATAGGGCCATTTGTATGAAATATGAAAATGGCAGACAGACAGTACCACCGAGTGTTTCCAGACAGTAGCACCGCCAGGGAAAAAGTGTTTTCAAACAGCAGCACCGAGTGTTTCCATTTTAAGTTAGTTAGTTAGGGCTATACGCCGCGCAAGTTTCCATTTTCAAATTTGAGTAGCACAAAGTGTTTCCAACGGCCAGACTTCGGTTTGACGACGTGAAAGAACACGGCCGTTTATCAACCAGACAACGACTTTCACTAACGAGTCACCACAATGCAAAGACGTATGGTACATGCTCCGGCAGGGAAACAGTGTTTTCAAACAGTAGAACCGAGAGTTTCCATTTTCAAATTTGAGTAGCACCGAGTGTTTCCAACGGCCGGACTTCGGTTTGACGACGTGAAAGAAAGAAAACGGCCGGTTATCAACCAGACAACGACTTTCAGCCAACGCGTCGCTACAATGCAAAGACGTGTGGTACATGCTCATATTTCAGACAATTTGGCTTTACGTAAGAACGAAAGCATTCCCGTTCCGGGGGCCTCGCTACTCTTTTTCCCCGCAACAACGCAAACTCGGGCTAACCGAAACCGGGCTGAGCTTAGTAATGCCTAAGAACGGGGAAAAAATCAAACTACTCGGGCAGTTGGACAGTGGACAGTTGCGAACAACTTTGAGGTCCCCGTGTTATTTCACAGAAGCGGTTGAAAACTGTCGCATTCACCTACACCAGTACATTCTCGGCCTGTTTCGAGGTTTTTACCTGCATGAGTAGTCCCCCGTGCATACATAGACCCGCAGCAATCAATCATTTTTCGTGGCAGCTTTGTGCTCCGCCGCGAAAAATGCGTGCTTGTTGCGGCAAGGGAGATTACTCATGCTGGGGTTGAAGCGGAGTAGCACCGGAAACACTCCCGCCCATTTTGACTACAACCCGTGTTCGGGGGTGGGGGGGGGGAGGGGGGGGGGGGGCTGCTTTAAGTGTCATGAATCTGATAAGCAATCAGGTTCTTTTTCTTCCATATGACTGCGTAGACGTGTAGGGCGTCGTATTCCTACAGTGCTGACAACCAGCCACGCTCAGTCAAAGATTATCGTGTTCTGGTAGGATAAAGAGTGGTTAACATGACCATGATAACACCCCCCACCTTTCTCTCCGAACTGCTTGAATAGCTAGCTGTAGTAAGGGGAGACCTGGGTCCGTGACAGGGCACACGAGGACAATGCACTATGGATCACAGGAAGGATGGTGGGGTGAAGCCGCTTATACTGAGACTCCTGTACGGTTTTGTTTTGCGGATCAGGGAAAAATGCATTGTCCGCTGACAGAAACGATATCATATGACCGGTACCAGTCACCGAACCCGCCTTAAAGCTTTCAACGAGGAGATAACTTAGCATTAGGGAAGGACGGCGAACTCTCCTTTTCTTCCGCTGGAGCGAAACTGTGGGAGGATCAGCTGTATACTGATGAGGACAATAAGAACTTGACCAGAGAGAGAGAGAGAGAGAGAGAAGAATAAAATGAAAGTAATATAAAACTTTATTGATAATATGACTGAAGGATACAAGATTAGGGACGCAGTCATCATGAGACATGTCTTCAGTCTTGTCCTTGTGTGTGTGTGTGTGTGTGTGTGTGTGTGTGTGTGTGTGTGTGTGTGTGTGTGTGTGTGTGTGTGTGTGAGAGAGAGAGAGAGAGAGAGAGAGAGAGAGAGAGACAATGACAATGACAATGACAATCCTTTATTTTACAACGGTAGAAGATTTTGGCCAAAGGGCCAGTTTACAACCTTGCCGTTGCTAGACTACAGTATAAGAGTAAAAGCTTAGGAGTATACACATTACAGACACTTAAAACTGAAATACAAGAAGGCAGAGAATAAGCATGATAGCTAAAATAGATGGCAAAGATAACCAAGAAAACCTGAAATGATTAAAGTTAATGCAAACTAACATGATTCTGTAAATATGTACATGTTGGGTGTTAATAAATGACTACGGTAATAATGATTAGAGAGAGAGAGAGAGAGAGAGAGAGAGAGAGAGAGAGAGAGATCACGACGACAGTTTCACGGTCGTAAAAAAAAATGAGTTTGCTTGGAATAAGTATTTATCTACTGCCAATGCACTGAAAACAAAATTATTTTACAAGCAAAAATCGCCGGGAGCTACAGAATACGTCCGCTCTCTAACATACACTGACGCATCTCAGGGGCCCCCTAAGTAAAAGTACATGGACTTTCTGTTGTAATTCTGATAGGGTCTTTGTGATCGAACAACTATACTCCATGCTCATTACGATTGTGTACATGTACTACCGTTCCTGAATAGTGGATCGCGAAGGTAATCGGAGATCGCTAAAGGAAACCACGGAACTGAATGATGCGGACGGAATGACATGTGGAAAACCGAGACAAGAAAACAACCTTTCTTAATCAAATTCACCTCTCTCTCTCTCTCTCTCTCTCTCTCTCTCTCCCCCCCCCCCCACCCCCGGCTGGGGCCAAATATTTGTGCTGGCGCCTTTTTCTCGTTGTCCCGTCTTTGATATCACCAATGCGTGGTGGTTCAGGACGTTAAACTCCTAAACACCCACCCACCTCTCTCTCCGGCTCTCTCTCTCTCTCTCTGTCAGACTGTCAGACTGTCTGACCATCTGCGCTGATTTCCCAACGAACAGTCGGATCACAAAAGGTATTCACTGCGGTGACCGACTGGAAATCACTACCCATTCAAAGATTTCCAACAGGCTAGCGTAATCTTTAATTAAACGACCCGCCCCTCGCAGTCGCCTTCACGCCGCGGATCGGTCGGTTTGTGTACCTGTCCCGGTCCTTCCGCCTACGCCGTTTGGCTCTGAAATCAAATCGACGCAACAATGGTTTAAGCGGAGCACTACATGTCTCCTCCTACCATTCCGCTCCCTCACGCCGCGTTGACCATTTTCTAGACGCTACAGCGGATAATCAGAATGTCTCCTAAACCGATCACACCGTGCCAGCGTGGCGTTTATTGCTTGAACAATCGCGAGACGCCCGGTTAGCGGTTTATACAAACATCCCCAGAAAAAAAGACTGACGTTAGTAACGATCGCGGCGTAACCGTCAACGCCCCCCCCCCCCACCACTCGTTCCCCAATAACTTGTCAATTTCTGGTGTCAATTTCAAGGTCAGTAGCCAAGCCTAGAAGCCCCGGTTGGTTCGTTGGTTGGTTCGTTGGGTTTGACGTCCCACGCCACGAGATGTAACTGGAGACGGCGCTAACGGGCAGGGTATGAGGGTAAGCGGCAGCTTGTTATTACTTGTCAATTTCTAGTGCCAGTTTCAGGGTCGTCAAATCGAGAAGCCCTGACTGGTTCTTGGTCAGTTGGGTTCAACTTCCCACGCCACGAGGTGTGACCGGAGACACCTGAAACTGCCCAATGGGCAGGATATGGGAGGAAGGGACAGCTCCCCTATCTGAAAAGCCCAACTGAACGCTATTAAATGCAGTGAGGCTGTTGTCACTGACGTCGAGCACATTTGAATGGGATGGAGAAGTGATATGGGAGGAAGGGACAGCTCCCCTATCTGAAAAGTCCAGCTGAACGCTATCAAATGCAGTGAGGCTGTCACAGGCGTCGACCACATTTGATGGATGGGATGGAGAAGTGACGCAAACAGGCCCATTTCACACAGGAAA
>JACVVK020000014.1:175000-190000 GCA_018292915.2 Batillaria attramentaria | reverse complement strand
GAAAATGTCTTTGCCCCGAGTGGAACTTGAACCCCTGACCTCTCGCATTGGTGACAAGTCTCTTAACCACTAGACCACCGACCGCCCCATCCAGTCCGTCTCCAGTTGCACCATTCTTCAAAAGGTAGGTTAGTCGTCCGCATTTTTAAACTTTTCATTGTCTCCCCTATTGATACGTTTTACTCTGGAAGTCAAATACTGCTCTAGTGGGACAAGTAAGACTGAAAGGGGCCAAGGGAAGTCACTAAGCGGCATAAAGTGATGTAGTCTGGCTACATGTAGTCTTTCTTTGATTTTTTTCTCCCAACTTTTGTCACAAATCAAAGTCTTCAGTCGCCACAATAAAAGAAAGAGTTGGTTAGGAAACAGATTCCGTATCCCTGCACCCCTGTCACAGACAGAAGGAGGAGGAGTGGGGGTGGGGGGGATGGGGGGGGGGCTTCCAGACTGTTTCTCCAACAACCGCTCTTCTGCACTGACGGTCCTGCTAATGTTCCTCTCCGATCGCAGACATTATGCCCTGCAGACAAAAGGTCTGATTGGCTTCTGATGTACTTCGCGAACAGCCATCGAGTACATAACAACAGAACAAGAGCCAGATTCGCGGCTGCGTATAACCCTGGCTGTCCCCGAAAGCTTCTGCGTATAGCGTGGACGCTCGCAGAAAGACCGCTCGGACCATAGTGACTGTGTATGACAAGTAGCTGTTTCGGAACACTCGCTGGTCGCACAGAGAGTTGGCTTGAGGTCAGAAGTAAATTGAGGTGTGGTATTTTGGGTCCGGCGTCATCCTGCCTCCCCCTCCCCCGGAGGCGAAAATCACGGACCGACCGTCGGTCTGAGAGGAGAGAGAGAGAGAGAGAGCTGGTTTTGTCGGGGGCATCGACAGACGATTACTCTAGTTTGTGACTGCTAATTGCCTGGCGCCGGCCGCCCCTACTATTGTATTGTCTCGCCGTCGTCAGAAGATGCTGAGTTTGGGGCACTACTGGTCAGACGAAGTGTTGAAATTATTCTGGCTCTAAGGCTTTTTTTTTCTATTATAAGAGACATAGAAGTGTCTCTTCTCTGGACTTTTCTATGTGTCTTAGCCATGACTCTTACACGTGTCTTAGACAAGACTCTTCTGTGTGTCTTAGAAGAGACAATTCTGTGTCTCTGATAACAATAAAAAAGCCCCCCCAAAAAGTCTCTTCTTTGGGCTCTTCTATGTCCTTCCTGTTATCAATACATCAGTTTTGAACCGTGCTCATTTCGCGTGTCTTGTTTATAGAGGGTGCTTCAGAGTCGGGTGCGGACGACGCAAAAAATTACTTCAACCCTCAGGCCTCCAACCGGACTGAACTTGAACTAAATTGATCCTTTAACGTCCCCACCACAAGAGTGATTGGGGAAGCCTCCGGCAAACAGCAGTACGTGTACATCTGCAGTTGACTTCGATGCTAGCATAGTCACAGTTAGAGAAAATGAGAGCAATTCCAGTAGTTTTAACGATGTCACCCTACATACAACTCGACGTACCTTGTCTTAGCTTTGGCGCTACAACATCATTTCACTTCAACAGCAAGAGTGCCTCCAAAGAGAGACAATAAAGAAGACGTTGATTTGACAACACAGCTTTTCCTAACTCGCTAAAGATCTGACGGAGTAATTCCAGTAGTTTTAACGACGTCACCATCGACATACAACGCGACGTACTTCGAAACTACAGCATCGTTTGATTTCAACCGCAAGAGTACCTCCAGAGGGAGACAAGAAGAAGACGGGTGGGTGGTATCAAAGACGGGGCAACGATGAAAAAGCCAGCACAAAATATTTGGCCCCAGCTCACGACCACGATCACGAACTCACGACCCGAGCATTGAGAGTCCAACGCTCTACCATTCGGCCACCCCGGCTCCCCCAATAAGAACACACTGATTTGCAAACACAGCTTCCGACGGAGTGATTTCCAGTAAACTACCAGTTTTAACGACGTCTCCAGCGACACAGAACGCGGCGTACCTTGTCTTAGCTTGGCAGCTAATTTGACTTCAACAGTAAGGACAGACAGTAAAAAAGAATATTGATCTGACAACACAGCCTTTCCTAACTCGCTAAAGATCCGACAGTGGTGGACGGTAACCATTGTATTCATCCCTAATGGCTGTCCTCATTAGTTTCACAGACAGGAACACTGTCTATGCATTTCAGGGGTCTGATGCATGAGAGAGATGATGATGAAACGGTTTTTTTTTTATTCAGGATAGAGCATTTAGGCATTGCATGCTGTCCTGCTATTCTACATTAAACTCTCTACACGTACCAGTAGTGCATGGGTGTTGTACATTATGCAAAGGTAGGGCGGGGGGCGGGGGGGACAGAAACTAAGATTAGATACTGATAAGCATCAGACAAGAGAGAGAGAGAGAGAGAGAGTAGAACGTAAGGCCTACACTAGGGGTGGGTGGGTCTTACGTCCTTTTCCACTACATATGGGTATCATACCAAAGACGGGGCATCGAGGAAAAGGTCAGCACAAATATTTGGCCCCAGCTGGGACCAGGTAAGGTCGAGGCTAGCCTGACTGAGCTGAGACCAAAAGATTAGTACGCCGGATGTATTAACGGAGGCTACTAGTAGGGCAAGCCTGTGACTATTTCAGGGACGATTGCGTCAGGGACGATAGTCCCGAGGCTATACGTAAGTTTGAGACCAGAGCTAAGTCTCATACTTCTCTACTCTCTTTTCATGCATCAGACTCCAGGACAATATAAGAATACAACAAACAGCACGTGCAACTTGTTAGGAACCAGACAGGCGCAGGATCAACCATAACGGCAGGAGAGGTAATTACGGGAAGGTCAGATTTCTCGGCCTTGATTATCCAGGCTTCATCTTTATCCACTGGTCTCGACTTTGGGTCGAACTCCGCGTCTGGCTTTGTCACAACGGTGGCCGACTCATTAGGCAAAGGACGAGAAACAAGAAAAGCCGAACATAAAACACTCGTACTTGTACGAGGCAAAAACAGCCAAACAAGAAAATACTAGTCTGATCTGTGATTTAACCGCCACATAAAACGGCTACGGCGCTGGAGGCGACAGTGAAGACTGAAGATACTGATCTGAGAACACAGCTTGCGACAGACTAATTCAGTAAAAAATACCAGTTTTAACGATGTCTCCGTCGACACAGAACGCGACAGAATACAGAATACAGACAGAATACAGAATACTTTATTGATACCAAATATGGGAAATTGCAAATCTCTCTCTCTCTCTCTCTCTCTCTCTCTCTTTATTTTGCTCCCTTTTTTCCTTAGTAGATAGTCTCTGTAGTATTAGCAACGGCAAGTTTGCAAACTGGCTAATTTCTGTCAAAACTTTTACCGTTGATAAATAAAGTTTCATGATCATCATCATCATCATCTGTGTGTGTGTGTGTGTGTGTGTGTGTGTGTGTGTGCAGAAGCACTGATTCCCGTTCCGGGGGCCTAACGCTACTCTTGGTCCCCGCGACGATGCCAGCGGCTCGGGCTAACCGAAACCGGGCTGAGCTTAGTAATGCCTAAGAAGGAAAAAAATCAAACTACTCGGTGACAAGGAAAGTGGACAGCTGCGAACAACTTTGAGGTACCCGTGTTATTTCACAGTGTGCACAGAAGCGACGAAAACTGTCACATTCACCAGCACCAGTACATTATCGGCCTGTTTCGAGACTATTACCTACATGAATAATCTCCCTTGCCACAACTAGCACGCATCTTTCGCGGCGGAGCACAAAGCTGCCACGAAAAATGGTTGATTGCTGCGGGCCTATGTATGCACGGGGGACTACTCATGCAGGTAAAAACCTCGAAACAGGCAAACTTTCCTTGTCACCAAGTATTTTTGTTTTTTTCTTCTTAGGTATCACTTAGCTCGGCTCGGTCTCGGTTAGCCCGGGGAGCCGGGGTGGTCGAATGGTAGAGCGTTGGACTTCTAATGCTCGGGTCATGAGTTCGATCCTGGCTGGGGCCAAATATTTGTACTGGCTTTTTCGTCGTTGCCCCGTCTTTGATATCACCCTATGTGGTGGAAAAGGACGTTAAACCCCCAAACACCCACCCACCCACCCCTCGGTTAGCCCGACTTGGCCGTGATCGCAGGGGCCTAGAGTTATCGACGGACCCGGAACAGGGTTGGTGCAGAATCGCCCCCCTGAATAACGACACTTCTGCACGGCATACTGTCACACAACGAGATGCTCCCAGAACAGTACTACCTACTGACAGATCCCTTGGCTCATATAATCTTCCCCTACTGTCCTTCCCCCTTAGAAAATCAAAGACCTCGAACTCCTCAAAGCCTGGAAACAAATACTACACCTGAGAGAGCCATAGCTTCGACCGGCGCAAAGTACAAGGGAAAGAAAAGAGACGATTGCAGGAAGCGAATTCACAAGCATTGAAGGGGCTCGCCCAAGGATAAACACTGCTGAGGACTATTGAAGTGTGGTTGCAAAAAGGGCGAGTATTTAGCGACACGCGGCTGCAAACCTGTGGAACGAGCCAAGCCGCGAGGGATGACAATGGCAAGCTGGAGAGGTAAACGAAGGGGGAGGAGACATAGCCACCTGTGCCCCTCCGCCCTATGACCTGGGTGGAGGTAGGAGGCCAGGGTGTGTGTGAGGTGAAGGGAACCAAGGGGGGGGGGGAGTGACCGGGGGGAGGGGGGTACCAAGGGGGGGGGGTTACTGGGGGGGGGGGGCGGGAGTCGCCAACAGAAATTTAGAGCTTCCAGCCGGGTATTCGAACTTTTGACCCATGCAACACTGCAACGCTCTCTCTCTCTCTCTCTCTCTCTCTCTCCCGGCCACCCCGCGCAAGATGAAGGCTAACGCATTTCACTGTCTGCCAGATGAAGAATGGAACATTTTTGTTCTCATCTTCTGATGAGAACGAAGCTTTTTCCGCTCGTGACCCTTCGTGGCTTCGGTTACCGTAGGCAAGTAAGCGTGTGTCTCCATCTCAGCTGCGGGAGATATGCCGTTAGCTGGTACACGTGACACCAGGTAGTCTACTGTTAAAGGCGCTGTTGCTATCATCACTAGGTTTTATATAGAGATACTTCTGTGTTGGAACAGTTGTTCTTGTAACTGCGCCTGGGCGCTCGAAATAGTCTATCTTAGAGATTAGTAGACCTTTAGAATGCAACACACTGACGTTTTACTGCCGAGCAAACTCATCTGTCAGTAACCGTGCTGCTCCAACTTGAAGATTTCCAACCTTGTTTTCCCAACAGTGTGCTACAAACTTTAGTCTATAGACTATCGACACAGTCACGGACAGTTAAAGTCTCGAGCAGGCTCGCCGCGCTGCGGAAACAAAAAGCCGAAACTCAAACCAAAAAGCAAATCGTCTGCCACAGCCGTGCCGGCATGGCTGACTAGGACAGATTCGGTACGCTGCACTTCTCGTTCGCGTGGCCAGCAAACGTGAGTGTACCGCATCGAGAGCTGTGCTCATCATTCAGACACACGTGCAGGCAATTTCCGGCGTATGAGCCGTATCAGTTCGCAAGCGAACGAAAAACGTGACAAAGTTGACTATTGTGAAACCTAGTAATCTTTGATTTGGCGTCTTTAAAGATACTAACATTGATCGATATTATGGTGTGGTTAGACTGAAAAGTGCACAGTCTCTCTGTGCGTATATCGCCGTGGCATTTGCATCAAGATCGATGGTGTTAAGGTTAGACTTTCAGGTATCGCCCTGTGGCATTTACAGCAAGAAGTATTTTGTAGTACATGTAACTTTGATCGATATCATCATAGTCAGACTGTCATTGGCTGCCGTTTACGTATGGTGCGGTGACATTTCATGCAAGAACCTGTTTTTGGTGTTTGGTCGTTGTTGTTGTTGTTTTTGTATCAGTGGTTGGTTGTTGTTGTTTGTTGTGTTGTTGTTGTTGTTGTTGTTGTTTTGTTTTTCTTATTGTTGTTGTCTTGTTCTGTCCTGTCCTGCACTGTTCCGTTGTTTTAATTCAAACTTATCATTGAAAAATTTAAGACGACAAACCAGTACCAGCTAAACAACATCTCTCTCTCTCTCTCTCTCTCTCTCTCTCTCTCTCTCTCTCTCTCTCTCTCTCTCTCCTGTGTACGGGGAGCCGGGGTGGTCGAACGGTAGAGCGTTGGACTTCTAATGCTCGGGTCGTGAGTTCGATCCCGGCTGGGGCCAAATATTTGTGCTGGCTTTTTCATCGTCGCCCCGTCTTTGATATCACCCTATGTGGTGGAAAAGGACGTTAAACCCCCAAACACCCACCCACCCACCCTCTCCTGTGTACAGATGGCATCTTTCATCTGTGTATTCGCCAAAAGTGCAGTAACGATAGTGATGATGACGTCAAAAGAAGCAAAACCCCACATCTACAAGTGCAAACAGTGGAACTCTACGGTAAACGTCATGGCAAAACATAATACTGATAAAACGAAGTCAAAGTCACGAGCAGTAACGCGTGGAGCGTGACATTTTGCTGCATCTACGTATTTGCCATTATGTATTCCGTTTAGCTGTATTCTTCCTCCGGATCAAAATGTTATTACGAAGGCCGTAAAAACAAACACGTTGTAAATGGGATGTTTTGATTGCAGATAAAATGCCAAAAGTCTTGTAGAGAGTGCGTAAACATTTGTGATATTTGAGCAGAGGGGGGGGGGGGGCAATCCTGAATGATTGTGTGTGTGTGTGTGTGTGTGTGTGTGTGTGTGTGTGTGTGTGTGTGTGTGTAGCTGTTGCAGAAGGGACATCTTCTACGGCCCCCTGTTGTTTGAGCGTGTTCGCGAACGATAGCAAAATGTTTGTTGCTGAAGCCCGCTTTGTTTGCCTGCTCTGATACCACCCCGTTCGCAAACCATTCCTCCTGAAAATTTAGCGATATCTGCGTTTGGGTACATCGGGTATAAACATACTCGTGTGCTATCATCACTTGGTGTCGCTTCCTCTTGTTGTCCTTGGTGTTTGCGCGGCTTTAAGCCCTAAAAACTCACTCACTCACTCTGTTGTCCTTGGTGTTGTTTTTTGGTAAAAACATCATAAGCCTTTTTGTTGCTGGTCGAGTTATGTCCTGTCCTGCGCTGTTCTGTTGTTTTAATTGAAACTTATCATTGAAAAGTTTAAGACGACAAATCTGGTACTTTATTTGCCTTATGCGTATGATCTTTAGGAATTTGTTGTGATTTAAATGAGCTGTCTTGTACTCACTCACACATCCATGCCCTTACACACTATAACTTGCAATCACGCGCACATATAAACTTAATGATAATTACGTGTAAACTCCCCTTAGACATCATTAACTAACATTACTAACACAATAATGATTTACAGTACAGAAAGTATGCCACTGTTGGAAAGCTGGCCGGGAAAAAATCTCGAAACATCGTCAAGGGTGGGTGGGTGTCTGGGGAGTTTAACGTCCTTTTCCGTCACGTGCGGCTCATATCAAAGACGGGGCAAGAAGAAAGGCCAGCACAAATATTTGGCCCCATCTGGGATTCGAACACACGACCCGAGCATTGAAAGACCAACGCTCTACCACGCGGCAATCTCGGCTCCCCGGGAAAATCGTCAAATTAATGTTATTATCCACCCTTTCCATTTATTTTCAAAGAACTTATTGTAATCCCACGAGTTACAGACCCACGAGAAGTAACTCCATTGTTCAGCTCGGCGACTTCGTGAAGCAAATTCATATTACTTCCCATTGCGCGATTTCTCGGCAAAGACGGGTATATCTGCTAGCATTATAAATCGTTGTGGTTGTTGCTGTTGGTTGTGATTGCGGTGCTGGTTCTTGTGCCGCTGCTGCTGCTGCTGCTGCTGCTGCTGTCTTATTAATTTTGTACATAATGTCAACAAATATCTATAACCCTAGCAAGAAACTACAACCGTTAATAAACAAAGAATCACCACGAATACTTCATAAATAGATCACCAATAAAATCATTAAAGATTACGACTCTGCTTACCTTTGCAGCTAGCCTCTCAGCAAGGAAGCCTGCAACGGTCGATCTTAGCTCTCAAGTGAGCCCACACAATCGGGTAATACAAGGAAAACAGCCCCCCTCTCTACCACCATTATACACACATCGGCCTTTCGGTCGCCTATACACAGTAGTAGCCCAAGGCTGAAGTGCGCGCAAATTGCAGGCCAATTCCATTACGCCTCCAGTCAACGGTGTCTAACGGAGTTTCGGTTTGCACGTAACATATTGATCTCGGCTGGACGCCCGTCCACGCTCTGGCTCATCATCACCACGCTCGCATAACGTCTAAGGCAAACACAATGAGAACGTTTTGTAAAGCGGATTTCGAGTATATGTGACCCTCCACCACGAAATGAGTCGTCTTGTAACATGAACAAAGACCACAAGAAGACTCATTATGTCAAAGATTATGAGGTGAAAGTTTGAATCCCTAGTGGGGGAGGAATTTGGTGGGGGATTCCTCCTCCCCCCCCCCCCCTCGTCAAATCGAGTCAAATTTAAGTGCAGACTCGCTTACACGGTGCCCGTCTCGCCTTCGTGCACACACAACATCACAAGTATTTGGATCACAGTCGGAAGTCAAACTCACGACCGGAGCATTGGAAGTCCAACGCTCTACCACTCGGCTAGCCCGGCTTCCCCTCACAAACAGTACATCTAGCCTTTATTGGCATGTTTTCTGCAACAACTCAGATTTCCACATCCCCCCCCCCACCCCCCAAAACACACACACACACACACACACACACACACACACACACACACACACACACACACACACACGCACTCACGCACACACACACATACTTCCCCCATTGCAATAAAAGTGACGATGACAACAACATACACAGTTAATTATTAATGTCTGCATTAAAAAAAAAAGTCTACTCTAGCGTCTGTCACTGCTCTGCACACCTGACCATTTCAGAAAGCTTTTTGATTTATTTCCCGGGGCGACTGCAAGCAACAGGAAACCAAACGGACTCGGCACCCTCGAGCCGCGCACGTCCGAAATGACAGCCGCGTCCTCCGTAACCGATGACTACACCAGCAGTACGGGATTGCTTAAGTCTTTCATCTCCCGGTATCCCGGCTTCAGCAGTCGATCGCTTTTGGTTATCAGGGGCTCATGTAACCCGATCAATTAATTACAATCTCGTCCAGTCCAGGGGATCACTTCGCTTCTGCGAGACCACGTGACTTCTGTTGGAGAATATCGAGATGGGCAGCGTCGTATGTTGTCCCACAGCGTTCAGGTCTGCACGACGTCCACGCGACTCTCCTCCACGAAAGAGCGGTAACCCCCCGGACGCTCGAGAAGATCGAGATGGGAAACGTCCCACGCTGTCCCACAGCGCTCAGGTCTGCACGATATCCATCAGGCTCTCTCCTCCTCCACAAAAGAGTGGGCGCCTCCGGTGGCTCAACAACATGAACAATGTCAGATGACATAAGCGGTCGTTGGCAAACGGTACGGCCCCGGCTGGGGCGACTCTCGGGGGAATGACTGGAAGAGATTTGTGGGGTAATAGCCCTGTGATTCCTGTGACATCCGGGCTCTTCGACTGTCCACGTGGTGCCCGGTGGTCGTCTCTTGGAGTGCGTGCGGTGCGGCGGGGAGGCCGATCGACTGGCGCCAAACCCCTGGCCCGGCGTGTTTGGGTGAATTTCTGGTTTGTCTGATCTGATTTGTAATGTCGTAATTTACATGCAACAGTGGAGGGGAATCGTATCTGTGCTGGCCAGCGCCACCAAACGCACCAGTCTCTCCCCCCCCCCCCCCCAATCTGTTCTCCCCCCCCCCCCACCGCTCTTCTGGCAAGACATGCAGTTGGAAGTGTTCCACGGAGATCGACGCCGGGCCGGTTGTTTTTCATCCATAAAACATTATTTGAACGCCACTTTGACGGTCATTTCCACAGACCGCCTGCAGAAAAGAGGCATGCAAAGAGGCAATGGCCGACGGATGAACCCAAAATGGGAATAGCATGACCTTTGTGAACCAAACCAAACCCACATTAGAACAGCCTCGAAGACGACGTTGGGGAGATTACTAAGACGTGGGGTGGAGCGCGTATGTGCTTTTCCGTGCGCAGAGTTACTGCCTAAAACTGAACTGAGGGTGGTGGTTGGGTGGTTGGGAATTTTACGTCCTTTTCCACCACGTAAGGGTGATATCAAAGACGGGGCAACGAGAAAAAGGCCAGCACAAATATAAACTGAAATGAACTGAACATTGATGGTGTCCCAGAGAAGTTCTTGGAACACATCGCGGATAGCGCTACTTGTATGTTTGTATCGCCATTGCTCCTTGGAACCTTGGAACCCGGCTGGGGGCAAATATTTGTGCTGGCCTTTTCTCGTTGCCCCGCTTTTGATATCACCCATACGTGTTGGAAAAGGACGTTAAACTCCTGAATACCCACCCTACCCACACCTTGGAGCCTGTGAGCGGCATGTGCGCTATCCGTTGTCCCCTCTACTGCACGGCTTTATATCCCCGATGGACATCAGCCATAGACCAATTCATTTTCGGAATGTCCGATTACTTTCTTCCCAAGGCGGACATAACATTCTGTTCTATCATTTCGGCACCACAGTGGGCACAATATTACTGAGGACTGCTCATTTGTTTGTCTTTGCATGCTAACACGGTGGCCCAGTGCGGCGTGGCAACATCGTGCCTGTCAGATGGGTCGTGAAAATCGTGCAGGTCACAGAATACAACTTTTTGCTGCTCTCTGGCGCCTACAAATGTGAGGCAGCACAGGTACTTGAGATCATTTTTGCAAACCAAAACCCACAAAGGTTCCCAGAAGCAACACATGTCCGCAAGCTGCATGCCTAAAAATGAAGCCTGGAAACCGTAATTTACATACTCTGCCGGTGTGGCGTCCTTCCCCATCCCGTAAACAAAACTGTGCACTCACTTATCCATGCTCTGGCACACGCCCACGGATATGACCCAAAATAAGTCACCCCTCAAGTCAGCATTCCCATTTTTCTGCACATCAGACATCCCTCTTTTCACCAAAACCCAAAATGTGGGGTCAAATGCTCTTTTAGCAACTCACACAAACACAGGGAAAGGGGCAAAAATCATTTTAATAGTGCAGGACCTCTTACTCCCTTGCCTATTTCAGTGTAAGCAAATAAGAGCGACATAAAAGGGACAGAAACCACTTAACTTTCACAAAGGACGGCACGGGTCAACGTTTCGGCTTTCGCCTTCCTCAGGACACAAACAAATGGGACATAACTTCAACAAACAAAAGGTAACTCTGCTGACACACTGACATACACGGCGCGGGAAAGAAAATAAAATTTAAAAAAAAATAATGGGGGAGAAAAGGACCAGAAAACAATAGTAAAAACATCACAACACCCATCCTTTGGTCACAGAAGACAAGCAGTACAAGCAAACGACAACAGAAATACGCAAAAAGCTGACCTCCTCTTTTTTTATCTATCACCTGTCGATTTAGCACTGTGTAAGCCAAAATATTTTTTCTGCTACATTAGCAGATATCTACTGAATAATGGATAAGCGGATCGCACTCATGCAGTTTCTCCGGAAACTCGTGGACATGAATCATGATTACAGTCTGATGGCCTCCGCATCCGTCCGCTTCTTTCAGCCTGCTCCGTTACGACCTTGCGATAAAAGGGGAAGTCCAAGTATGTAGATTGAGTTGCAGAGGACATCGCCAGGACAGAGATAGTGTGAATACGGTGTGTAGTCAAAATGGACGCGAGTGTTCCCGGTGCTACCCCGCTTAAAAACTAGCACCGCCAGGAGAGCGTAATGATAATAATAGTAGTGAGACTTAGTAGGGCTTCGTACGGAGAACTTCGCTGAGCAGCGTAACCCACTTGCATGTAAATTAGGCACGTTACGGGTACCATTAGCTAATCGCAGCGCGTAAGCAGCTCGCGGCCTCTGCCGTGTGAGCCTATTTTACATGTAAATGGGTTACGCTGCTCAACGAAGTCCTCCGTACGAAGCCCTACTAAGTCTCACTAATAATAATGACAGGCCTTACATAGCACTATAATCTATTAGTTCATGACAGTTCTAAATGCTTTTAAAACAGCGAATAGGAAGATTTTTTTAAAAATTCTGTTTTTAGTATTTTACAACATAGACACACATACAGAGAAGCCGGTATGTATAAACTATAGACAAATACACAAGCAGGCTGAGATCAGTGAATTCAAACAAAACAAAAAATTTAATAAGAACAAAGAACAAGGAGGAAAAAAAAAAAAAGGAGAGAAGGGAAAATTAATGGAAAACGGAATACATACACAACGGAATAGGAAGAAATATATATATATATACAAAAATTTACAAAGAGTTTTTCCAAACAATACTTAGCACCGAGTGTTTCCATTCTCAAATTTGAGTAGCACTAAGTGTGTTCAATGGACTTCGGTTTGTGGGAGTGAATCTTGGAAAGGGGGTCGTTTATCAACCAGGCGACTTTGACTAACGCATTACTATAACGCAAACACGTGCGCACGCTCATATTTAATAATAATAATAATAATAATGAGTATTGTATAGGCGCTTTACCCAATTTCCTGAATCGGCTCAAAGCGCCGCGAACTGAACCCAACACGCACGCACACGTGAATCACACGCATTCTCTCACACACTGGACATAAACACATTACAATCACGTGGTGCGAAGGGTCAGCTCAGCTATTTAAATTTCGGAATTTAGAATTGCATTTATTTTTCAAATTTGGTGGGCTGAACATTTCCAAAGCAAACAGGGGTGCCGGGACAGCCGAACGATGGTAGAGCGTTGGACTTTCAATGCCCGTGAAATCCATCCCCAGCTGGGGCCAAATATTTGTGCTGGCCTTTTCTCGTTGCCCCGTCTTTGATATCACCAATATGTGGTGGAAAAGGACGTTACAACCCCCCTCCCCCTCCCCCCTCATATTTCAAACAAACATACGACCTTCTGTGAGAGAAGTCATCCGCGACACTTTTGAAGCGGGGTAGCACCAGAAACACTTGCATCCATTTTGACTGCACCCCGTGGCGAAAGACTTCTCGACAATCAAGATGAGCCATGTGGATGATAGTATAACCCTTGCGAGTCACACGGAAGACAGGCCGGTCTAAATCCTGTTATCTGGAAAATGCTCCCGGACACGTTCACTCGTATCAAGATCTCGTACGCTTGCATGGGCTTGCCCCGTCCTGCGTAATCCCGGCACGAGGTTAAAGATGGAGGTCACAAAAATATCATTGGCATGCTTCACAAGTTACGCCTTCCCCTCCTCCTCCCCCACCGCACCGCACACACTCCTCTCCTCAAAAAAAGAGAAAAATTCTCAAACGCTGATTAAGATTTAAAAAAAAAAAAAAAACCAAGGCGAGTTTGGAACAAAACGTTTTAACGGCTGCATCAAATCTTTTCTGACCCAGGAGACAAATCCAGAAGATGTTTTGTCGTTACTGTTGTTGTGGTTGTTGGCGTGTTGTTGTTGTTGTTGTTGTTGTCGTTGTTTTTTGGGTTTTTTTCTTTGCATCTGCTCAGACCCTACTCAGTGGTTCAGCAGATCTAGCCAGTTAACTGGTATTTGACCACCCACAGAGAAAAAAAAAATTAAAATCAGTCAAGCGTAAAATCGATTTTTCGTACGTAAAATTAAAGACGTACTTCCGGTTGGATATTTTGTAGCTTGAGCTGCGTTTGAGCACTATGCAAGATGTTTTTTTTACATCAGATGATATTTATAGAAGTTCATTAGTATCTGTGTATTTGGAACTGTAAAGCCTGCTCTTGAATGGGCACAGCGCGCGAAACACACATGTGCACATCACAGTCGTTGCGCTCGGTGTGTCTACTAACTACAAAACTGAACACAGCTGTGCTCGGTGACAACACCGGCTGAAGATGCACTGTCCGCCATGTTTGCGCGCCGAGTGACGTAGTACAGCCAATCAGAATCGGTTGTGGAAACGACAGTCACAGTTGTGGCTATTTGAAATCCAGGCTGCTGTGATGACGCCACAGCGGCGGAAACCCCCCATAATCACAACTGTGTCACAACTGTAGACAGCACTGTGGCGCTCCGCAGTGCCCAGTTAAGAGCCCGCGTAACTTAAATTTCAAGTAAACTATCTTAAAGGCCGCGGGCATTTGACTGGCAAACATACGGGGCCTTTGTTGGTCGGTGACTAGCGCCTACCGCATACTGAATCACGTGCAACTCGCAAATCTTGCTCCAATTCCCGCGCCCTTTAACATCAACCGGGGGCACACAGCGCTGACCAACTGGCTTCACACAACTGATCGGACAGAAATCTACCTCACAGTCACTGATTCTTCCCCTTCTGCATAACGGTCTGCCTGCAAAGCAAAGGCATGCTAAGAGGTAGTGGAAGACAGTGAGCCTTAAACAGACGAACACTGGAGCCGTCTCAAAGACGACACTAAGGAAGCACCTGAAGAGATGGGATCGGTGGAGGGCATGTGGACTTTTTCCAGCGCAGCGATTTCCATCTTGACCTGAAACTGAATTGAACTGACCGTAAAGTCTCCACGTTCGTAATGAGTTCCGAGGCGAAAAACTGCCGCGCATTACGAAGCTCCAAGTCTGTTTTGTCTAATGAACAGATGATCGTTTATGCCATTGCAGCCATGTTCGTGACTGTGGCTTCTAGTCATATATAATAGACCTGCACGCAGCCTAAGATCTTCTTCCCAGTCCAGACTTGCTGTCCCAGGCTACTACGACTGCAACACAAACAAGAAACGCTCTGGTGCACGGGCTTTCAAGAGAGCAGCTCCTTGCCTCTGGAACAACTTGCCAGCTCACCTCAAGTCAGGTTCTGCGTCAGTCATGACCTTCAAGCGGAACCTCTAGACGCATTCTCTCTCTCTCTCTCTCTCTCTCTTCAAAGGCGCCGTGAGCATGCTTGCTGCATAGAAGTTTTCATGTAGTGCTATTCAAATGGCCAACCAT
>JACVVK020000014.1:147500-172500 GCA_018292915.2 Batillaria attramentaria | reverse complement strand
TTTCCCACCAAATGGCGGGTGATACCAAAGACGGGGGCAAACGAGGAAAAACTGAAGCCAGCACAATTTTTTGGCTCAGTCCCAGCGAAGATTCGAACTCACGACCCAAGCATGGACAGTTCGACGCTCTACCAACAAAGAATAAGAGAAACGCTTAAATTTAATGGTTTTTGTCGTTGGTTTGGTTGGTTGGCTGGTTAAGTTTGTTTTGTTTTGTTTGTAACATGTAATGTGATAGCTATAACCCGGTATAATCTTTTACTGCTTGGATGGTTGGTACAGAGGGAGCCGGCCGGGGTGGCTAAATGGTAGAGTGTTGAACTTTCAGTCCTCGGGTCGTGAGTTCGAATCTCGGCTGGGGCCACATAGTTGTGCTGGCCTTTTTCTTGTTGCTCCGTCTTTGGTATCACCCGTACGTGGTGGAAAAGGACGTTAAAAGACGTTAACGGGGTGAGCGGTGGTCTAATAGGTAGCGCGTCGGATTTAGCCGCTGCGCTACTGAACGGCCGTCACCAATGTCATGGCGATGAAGCGTGGGTTCGAGCCCAGGTCGAGCTTGTGATATTTGATACCGGTTTTTCCTGGAGACCGGGCTGCTCATTAGGGGTTTCTCTCCGGGTTATCCGGCTTTCCTCCCCCAGCAAAATTGTAAAAAAAAAAAAAAAAAAAGGATAGGTATTGGGTGGCGCTGCACCGCGGCGACGCGCTTCCCCCGGGGGAAGCAGCCCGAATGTCCCAAAACGGATACTATAGTAGTAAAAAAAAATTAAATTAAAATTAAAAAAACCCCTCCTAAAACACCCACCCACACACCCTGGTTGGTACACACATGTGGTCGCATAACTGGTTGACTATTCTGACCGTCTGCTTTCGGGCTTTGTTGTTAGTTTGTTTGTTGACCCTTCTGCCTGGTCGCGCCAAGCTTGTTCGCGCAACGTGTGATAAAAGAGATAACACACGAGGAAGGTTCACTCCTAATATCTCTTGCTTGTGAGAACCGGGAAACCGCCTGGACCTGCGCAGAAAGCTGCAAATCCCATAGATCTAATTCTGTCATTCAGTCCAGCGCATTCTGCCTTTGGTTTATATCCATCCCGTCTCGTTAAAACTTTCCACAGTTTCCAAAAGACCGGATTCCAAGCCTCTATTGCCGCCTCAGTCTACGTAAACTATTTAACCGATTTAATCTTTGTCTACCGGAAATTCAACGCCCTCTCTCCCGAAAGGTCAGGCAGGGAGAGAAATCCGTCTAAATTGTTCTCTTATCTCCCGTCCACAGTCTTTTTTTTTCTTTTCTTTTTTTTTTTTCTCCCCTTAAAAAAAATCCTTCCCTCAGTCTCCACACACAAGCAAACAGGTGCAATTCCTGTACAGGCGTGCTTATTTTCTTCACCATGGCTACAGGCAATTTTCGCCTCTTTCCCGGCGCCGCGAAAGTTTTCAAAACTTTTCTCTGTCCCTGAAGTTTGTTGCGGCCTGGCAAGGTAAACAGCGGAATGTTTTCTCGCCACATAACTGGCAAAAGTCGCGAGTGTAACTCTTGACGGGGTATAAAAACAAAACCGCCATCTTTTTCAAAGGGAGCCTGAAACAACAGGAAAACTGTAATTTCCTGGTACTGCCTGCTCTCGTCGACTGCTGTCTCGCTTCCCTCCCCTGCTGGCTCGCTTCCCTCCCCCTGCCGAACAGCTTCCGTTTTCTGGAGGCTGTATTATTCATGCTGCACGTGCTTTTCGCCCGCGCCAGCCGCGCCGTGCGGGCATTTTATTGCTGGGACTATTAGCGCAAATTTGCATTCGTGAAATTTTGCATCGCTGCGCTTGGTGTAACACGGGTGCGTATTTCTGTCGTGTTTGTCTTTGATTTGCGGCAGAAGCGTCCGGGGTGTGTTTTTCTCGTTCCTCGGAGGAATTTGGTGGTGGAGGGATTTTTGTTCGGTGCCGCCGGCTAAACCGCGGCTCGTTTTGAGCCCTAAATCATTTAATAGCCTCCGTTGGTTATTTTGGAGCCGGGGCAAATATGCTCTGCAAGTGAGAATCAGTCCCCTTGTAATTGCCATCAGCGCTCATAGGTTTTCACGCGGTAGTACGTTCGCTCTCGTTTTGTCAAATCTTGTTAGCATAGCCCTCTCTCTCTCTCTCTCTCTCTCTCTCTCTCTCTCGCCCACACTCACGATATTCCACATCAAGACTCAACTTTTACTTACCACGTCCAAGATTAGGTATCTACAAAACAAGTGTATCATTTTTAGGTCCCTCCCTTTGGAATACCCTCCCATCAGCCATCAAATCAACTCCTTCGCTTGCTTCCTTTAAGGACAGTCTCTTCAAGACTAAAGCCGATACAGAGATCTATCGAATGTACCTCTCACATGAGCAGCATTGGCTCAAATAGATTGCCTCATGTGTGTGTGTGCGTGCGTGCGTGCGTGCGTGTGTGTGTGTGTGTGTGTGTGTGTGTGTGAAAAGTCTGGGGGAAAAAAACGGAAGCTATTTGGTTCTTTCCCTACATGGTCCACCCCTTGTCGTGGGGTAGTGGCTTGTGTACCTCAATGACCCAGAGAGCTATGCCAGCAGGAGCACATGCTCCTGGCAGGGTCACCCAAGCTGGACAGGTCGAAGGGTAGAGGTCAGACGAATGTGGACCACCTCTCCAAGAGGCTAAAGGGGTTTGCGTAGGGTTAACAGCCCTACCAGTAAAAAACAGTAAGTTACAGAAGCATCGACAGCAACAAACCGAGACATTCACCTGGGCGAGGAAGGGTCTCCATCCCGGAGACCTATGACGCATTGCAGTGAAAGCCGAAAGGAAGCTGCAAGGCCGACCCCCTTCTAACACCCAGGACAACAAACCCGCAGGGGAAAAGGAAGAGAGGCCGGCCTCGCAACAGCTGGAGGCGGGACACTGAGGCAGAGCTACATAAGCAGGGGACCAACTGGACTGGAATGGCAAGAATGCCCAGAACAGAGTGCGATGGCGAAGGGTTGTCGATGGCCTGTGCTCCACTTGGAGCCAAGGGCCTAAGTAAGTAAGTATTTGGTTCTCTGGGGGCTTTACGCCATTTTGCAAGACGGTACAACGAGGAAAAGGGCAGACAAAAAATTTAATCGTTTTGTGTTCCGGCAGCTGGGATTCGAACCCATGGCCGCCGCCGATCATTTGAAATCCGGCAAAATTCTAACTACCACCTTCACTGCATCACTGTCTCTACAAGCAGTCCTCAAAATTTACACGAAAGTATAGACAGCCTAACAAACTGAGACATTCAAGGTTACAAAACAACTGAGCGTGCGAATCAGAATTAAAGAAAGAAAATATATACATAACACATATGCATTATTATGTATGTAAACGGAAACAGATGTTCAAAAACGACAGATACGGCCAGCACTTGTGACTACTGTTTCGATGTATGGTTGCGAGAGTTGGTTACAAGGTAATATCTGCCAGGACTGTCAACCGATATTACGCCAATATTATGTTTTCAAATTATTGTGCATAAGTACCAGCAGCTGCAACTGGCACGCTGTCTGTGCGTGTCCCATTAGACGAAATAACAGTGCAGATAACAATGGCTGATATTAGTTTGCATGAGGTCGTTATCTGACATAACTGTCTGTCTCGTGCATTAAATCCGGAATAAACGAGACTCCTCCACACGATACATGAGCCACTGCTAACTGGTTTACGTCGCAAACAGGCAGTTAGTCTACTAACGCGTTTATCCGTATTAAAGCGACTGTGCTGCTGAATCCAGCCGCGTGTTTTGTTTTGTTTGTTGTTGTTGTTGTTCTTGTTGTTGTTGTTGTTTTGGTTTGGTTTGGTTTTGTTTTGTTGGTTTTTTTTGTTTTTTTTTGTTTTGTTTTTTTTGTTTGTTGTTTTTTTTTGGGGGGGGGGGGTGCGGGGGGCGGGGGGGTGCGGGGGGGGGAGGGGGGTTGTGTGTGTGTGTGTGTGTGTGTGTGTGTGTGTGTGTGTGTGTGTTTGGTTTGGTTTGGTTTGCTTTGGTTTTTTATTTGTTTTGTGTTTTGGTTTGCTTTGGTTGTTTGGTTTTTGTTCTGTTGTTTGGTATCTTGGTCTGGCTTGGCTTGGCTTGGTTTGGTTTGGTTTGTTGTGATTTCTTGTGTTTTGTATTTTGGTTTGGTTTGGCTTAGTTTGGTTTGTTTTTGGTTTGTTTTGTTGTTTGGTTTGGTTTGGTTGTTTGGTTTGTTGTGGTCTGTTGTGGTTTTGGGGTTGTTGTTTTTTTGGTCTGGCTTGGCTTGGTTTGGTTTGGTCTGGTTTGGTTTGTTGTGTTTTCGTGTGTTTTGTTTTTTTGGTTTGGTTTGGCTTGGTATGGTTTGGTTTGTTGTTGTGTTTTTGTTGTTTGTTGTTGTTGTTGTTCTTCTTCTACTGTAACTAGAACGCGATCAAACTTGCACAGGTGAAGCATCCAGGTAAAACGTAGACTTTGGTGTCTTCCTAGTTGTACACTGGTTTCTTGTTGAAGAGAAAGAAGCCGTGAAAATAACTACAGGTTAATTCAATGAAGTCTCCTGTGTTGGAGATTCTAAAATGCTTCGGTTTGAGTAGTCCAAATTCAAAATCGGTTACGGCAGCCGTGAGCCAAAAGAGTGATGTTCATGGGACGGAGCTCCTCATTTCAGTCTGTGCAGCATGATTACGACAGTGTAATTATGATTGTTGATCAATTCAGAAACAACTATGATTACAATGTCTTCATCAGAGACTGAAATCTTGTCGTTAAAATAAGACATGACTGTACTCCACACGAGACATAATTATGACACTTTAGTAAATAATCAGCTGGATGGAGCCGCTTTAAGCGACGCAGGGAAGTTTTGTTATTATGTGGGGCGATGTTTTTCGAGACAGATCGACCGACAAAACGACAGTCACAAGAAGTCGATCGATATCGTTGCAATTTTAAGCTTGCAAGGCCTATTTTTGCGTATTTTCGAAGAAAATAAAGAGGCATCCATCTTCTGCATGGTATTACCTGTCTGGGGTAGTGGGCCATAGGCTCATGGCATGTTGACTAAGAAGCAATCTCGCATGTCGTTCTGTTGATCAAAAACTCGTTGTGGGGAACTTTTATATCATGATTACGCTCGTATTTTAGAAATACGCCCACAAATAAGATGACGCGTTGTATTGTCGGAAACTTTCGAAACGACTCGGGAGTCGCGTTTCCGGCAGCTAGAGCCGGAGTGGCCGAAGTGATGGCGCGTCGGACTTTCAGTGAGTCGTGAGTTCGATTCCGAGCTCGGACCAAATATTTGTGCTGGCTTGAGTTTTTACTCGTTGCCCCATCTTTGCTGTCACCCATACGTGGTGCGAAGAAAAGACGTCAAACCCCTAGCCAACCAGCCAACCAACCAACCAGCCAACCAACCAACCAACCAACCAACCAACCAACCAACCAACCAACCAACCAACCAACCATTTTGTTTAATTAAATTCCTACCCGGAGAGAACACCGGACGGGGAGGGGGGTGGCTGTTTGGAGTTTAACGTCCTTTTCCACCACGTTTGGGTGATATCAAAGACGAGAAAAAAGACCAGCACAAATATCTGGCCCCAACAAAGATTCGAACTCACGACCCGAGCACTGAAAGTCCAACACTCTACCATTCGGCTATCCACGATCCCCGAACACCGGATGAAAGGCCTGAATGAACAGTGTCACATACATATACGAAACGGAAAAATTCTTTGTCCCGAGTGGGACTCGAACCTGACGTCTCGCATTGGCGACGAAGTCGCTTAACCACGAGACCACCGTCCGCCCCAGCAACAACGACAACACCACCAACCAACCAACCAAATAGACCAACAAACAAACCAAATCAGACCAAGAACCACAGCTAAAACAGAGTAAAATAGAGTTAGTTAGTTAGTTAGTTAGTGCTTAACGCCGCGCAAGCAACAAAGACTATTTCGCGACTAATCAAGGTCCTTCTTCGCCAGAAGTCTTACCCGTTTAAATCCATATATCACGAGAGCCTTGGAACTTGGGACTGGGGATATGGACAGCTTTACTTTAAAAATATGTGGTCGTTACACGCAAAAGGCGCCATTAACCTCGCCTCGCCTCGTCTCGTCTTTTCCCCGTTGTTTTGCCAGCTGGTACCTTACGGTGTCGCCTAACCAAGGCTGCCCGGCGACAATCGTTAGCTGGATACGCTTTGCTATTAGGGCCCTGAAGGAGCTGCAGCAGAGAAGAACTTTTAACAATCGCGGTAATCGAAAACACAACCTCGGTATGTAAACAAAACTTAGCTTGGGCGTGGGCTCATCGACTTTACCTGTCCAGGTGATTGTCAACTCTTTCTGTGGGATAGAAGTCTTGAGAGAATCACGTGCATTGAAACGGTGGCTCTGTACATTAACTGGTGCTCTGTGTGTGTGTGTGTGTGTGTGTGTGTGTGTGTGTGTGTGTGTGTGTGTGTGTGTGTGTGTGTGTGTGTGTGGATAGTAGCAGAGTAGGTGAACGAGCGTTGGACTGGCGATGGCCGTAAGGGTTGTAGGTTCGAACCCGGCGAGAGTCAAACTGTTGTTCTTGTTGTTTGTTGTTGCTGTTGTTGTTGGTTTCTTTGTTTGTTTGTTTGTTTCTGTTTTTTGTTTCTTTTTTTTTCTGTTTTGCTTTTTTTGCAAGAATGAATTTTCGTTGAAAAGAAGAATTAAACCCACCAAGCGCAGCATCTGAGCGTTGCAAGTGGATGCCAAATACCAAAGACGTTTTACGGCAAAGATGAAAATGACTGCTCACAGGTCGTTCTGAGGTGTTTTCGTGGAACCTTTCATCACATGGTATTTCGAGCGGACAGGCGCACTCGCGAGCGGAACTGTTCCAAAACATAAGTTGACTTAGCAAAGATGGAGTAAGCCCGTGTAAGAACAAGGGGGTTGTTGCTGTTGCTGTTGGTGGTGGTGGTGTTGCAAGACTTCTTAAAATTATCGGCCCCCGTAGTGTGGTGGTTAGCACTTCGGACCATGGACCGAGAGACCCGGGTTCGAGTCCCAGCCGAGGCAAGCGGGATTTTTCCTACCTAGGTCGGCTCCTACCCAGAGCGGGTGTGCTGTGGGCCCAATGGGGAGGCAGTTGCCACACAGCCGAGCTTCACCCACTTCACGGGTGCGACTTTGGGGGTGCTTCCCTTGGTATGACACGTCTTATGATGTGGATGATTACACGGCCGGCACCGCAGGTGCCGTAGTTCCCGTGCCTGGTTAATGCTGGTATATTTATGACAGGAAGCGTGGAATGCGGCCCTGTCCCGCAGTCCCAAACCACACGGACCTCCATAGCATCATCTTACAATCATCCTCATCTCCATCATCATGCATAATAGAAATTGCCCCAACTTCCGAGCCCTCCGTGCATTCCACCCATTACCAGGGAGGAACACCACTGGAGCCGGCAAAGAGTTGTGGCAGCAAAAAAAAAAGAGACTTCTTAAAATTAGCAATGTATCTCCTGCCTTCCTCCCTTTATCATTGTTGCTGTTTTTGTCGGTACATTGTCTTGGGGTTGCTACCGTTTCAACCATTGTTGGTTGATTGGTTTTTGTTTTTGTTTTTTTGGTTTAACGTCCTTTTCCGCCACATAGGGGTTAACAGCAAAAACGGGACAACGAGGAAAGCGCCAACACAAATGTCTGGCTCACAATCGGATTCGAACCCACTACGCGAACATTGACAGTCCAACTGACGCTCTACCATTCGACTATTCCAGCTCCTCTGCAAGTTTCATTGATTAATTCTGGACAAAGCGTCTGTGTAGTCGAACATTCCTCTTGAATAATATTCTCATGATAGCATCCCTTTGTACACGTGATCACATTCTGTCTATACACAGCAATCTACTACATATTCCGTCATGATAGCATGGCTTTGTCCACGTGATCTGCACTCTGTCTATACACAGCGATCTACTACATATTCTCATGATAGCATCCCTTTGTACACGTGATCTGCACTCTGTCTATACACAGCGATCTACTACATATTCTCATGATAGCATCCCTTTGTACACGTGATCACACTCTGTCTATACACAGCAATCTACTACATATTCTCATGATAGCATCCCTTTGTACACGTGATCTGCACTCTGTCTATACACAGCAATCTACTATATATTCTCATGATAGCATCCCTTTGTACACGTGATCTGCACTCTGTCTATACACAGCAATCTACTATATATTCTCATGATAGCATCCCTTTGTACACGTGATCACACTCTGTCTATACACAGCAATCTACGACAGCAAACAGGAACAAACAGTGCATTTTGATTTTGTCCTCCCCCGGAGAATGCCAGCATGTGGACCGCACCAGATAATTACTCTCTCTGACCTTTTACCGTTTCAAGTCGTGACAATGAAAAATATTCACATTTAATAGTCCAATCGAACGGCCCGAGACAGAAATAAGGTCCGGACAAACAGAAATTCCGCACGCGACAACCCGAGCCGTGTGTGTTGGATGATGAAGAGTGAAAACAGATCGAAGTCAAGTGAAAGGAAGCATCTCTGAATCAGAACTTACTGCACCGTTTGCTGTCAGTCACTGGTAGAGCTAATGAGAAAAGCTTCGATTGATTAAGGCCTGCAGTATATAGCCCGGAGCAAGGGCGCGGCGGCGGTGGCAGGATGGTACTTTTGCGTAAACAAATCAAAAATCAAAATTTTATTCATCGGAACAGCGCCGACAGGATTGTGACAACTACGTTAACTCAGCTAGTAGAAGACGATGATAATGATGAGGACGAAGATGTTCAATGGATGGGTGGGAAGATGGTGGGTAGGTGGGTGGGTGGGAGTTTAACGTCCTGTTCCACCACGCATGGGGATGGTAGTTGTGGTATCAGGTGGTGGTTAAGCTATCCGACTTCGAATCCTGAGTTGCTAGGTTCGAATCCCTGGGGGTGGGGGGAAGGAGGGGGAGGAAGAAGGGGGGGGGGGGGAGTGGGTGTCAGTCCCAATTTCCTTTACCACGACAATGGGATTATAATAATAATAATAATAATACGTATTGAAAAATCAGAGAAATTCCGTCAGTCGATTGGCTAATGACTCACCTGTATATAGTGAAAGAGTGCTCAAAACCATTACCATCATATGCTTGTGCTAATATCAGTTGTGTCGACTCTTTGATAAATCTTGATATCGTCAACTGTAACCGATATGATAATAATAATAATAATAGAAGCGACGATAACAATGGTTAATGACTACAATGATTGACGATAATAACAATGACAGCGGTAGTAGCAACGATGACGGCCATGACTAGAATGATGGTAATGAATGACGACAATGATTGACGATAATGATGGCAATGGTGTATTGAAAATGACAATTGTAATGGCGATGATATAGTGACAAAGATGATGAAGATGATAAGGACACCGATGATGATGATAAAGATGACAATGACAGGAAAGACGATGAAGATGAGGTGAGTTGGTTTTATTTTGGGGGGAGGGGATGTGGTGCCCTGAGAATTCAGACCTCAGATGGGCTTCTGTTTTTGTTGTTGTTGTTGTTTTCAGAACTCCGGGTTCCATGTTGGTAATAAGCCAAAGATTTTTCCTAGCTTGTTCATTGAACTCCAGGATGTCCCCTGGACTCAGGTTCTGAATTCCTGTGTGGTTCACAGGACCCCCAATGCAACACACTCTCCAAGAAAGTGGAATGAGGTTTACAAACTGGGTTCTTGATCCCCATAATACTCATATATATCTGTTCAGTGTACAGTAGACGAAGATGGGGGCTGGCGACGTTGTAGACTCGGTGCTGATGAGGGTGATGTGGATGACGACGATGAGGATGATGCCCATGGAGATGGTAATGACGATGATGATGCCGATGGTGAAGTATTACGATGATGACTGGTAATGACCAAGATGATAATCTGGCCCCCAATGACGTTCCGCGAATACAAAAAGAGAGACAAGCAGTAATGAAAAACAGAAGTCCAGTGGTTTTGCTCTTTCACGCTGCAAGCATCGGACACGCACATGGATGGACTGACGAAGCGATCTTGGCTTTACCGAAGGACCATAGCGATCTGAACGAGTGATCGCCATTACGCCATGATGAGTATATAATGATGCAATGTCGTGATCTCTCGCATCCATTTCTCTTTAACTAAGGAGAGAAACGGTTTCTTCTGCCGTACACGCTTGCCGGCAGTGCCCAGCTTGGTTTAAACAAGTTTATTGCAGTACGGACTTCCTAACAGAATATGTAGTGAGCATAAACAAGCAGAGCATATAGTGATGCTCAACAACAGAGCCCAATTTCGTGCTGGGGTGAGGAACGCTTACATAATACATGTGATTTTGGTCTTTTGGCATAATCTAACACGTTTTTGATAAGACACATAACAAAATACAGGTAATTTGCATCGAAGAAACCACCATAATTATTTTTGTATCAAAAGAGTCACAAACTACATGCAATTTTGATCTGAATGAACTGATTTTTGTTATAAAACACAAAACAAAATACGTGTATTGCGTTTTTTTGTTTTTTGGTGTGTTTTTTTTTTACGCGTCAATGTGCAAGCAGTTTTGGTCTGTAAAAAAAGTAACATTATTATTGGTAAAACGCGCAACAAAATACTGTAATTCTTATCTCTCACAATTTCCACGAGGCCGAGCACAACAAGTCAAAAACTTATAAGTGTGCTCATAATGTGCGGCGGGGGCGTCAAATACAGCATTATGATAGGACAGATCGTCTGACTCTGGTAATTCTTATCTGTTTGAAATTTTTATTTGTCAGGGGCCTGCGCTCAAAGTCAACTACGCCGAAAGCCTACAAGTGTAATACGTACGACAACTTTCATACATCTACCGCCAGTTGACAAAAAGGGTCTATCAGAGCCATGGATTTAACAACCGCTTAGGCCGTTTTACCATCTGACGGCAGTGAATGTGTCGACTGATGCAAGTCCATATAATTAATTACTGTGCAGTGTAGTAAAGAGAGAGAGAGAGAGACGGCTGCGGTTCAATACGCAACAGCTAACACGCCAGACGCGTTAAGCTGCACCAATCACAGCTAATAAGGCGGCCGCCTCGGGTCATGGAACATGGGCTCGTTTTCCATGACTGACCCTGTGACCTTTTTCGCTGTGATGTCATTAGCGCGTCTGCCTCTCGGGCAGGCTTTGTGCACCGGTACAGCTTCCGTGTGTGTGTGTGTGTGTGTGTGTGTGTGTTACAGACAGACAGGAACGATAATACGTACTTTACGACAATGAGACAGTCATGTGTGTGCGTGTCAGTGTGTACTGACGGTGTGTGTGTACGGGGTGTGTGTGTGTGTGTGTGTGTGTGTGTGTGGGCGCGCGCGTGAACGCGTGAACAATCGACGGAATACAAGTATTCTGTTGACGCAAGAGCAATGGTCCGCATATGCGGCTAGCTGTGAAAATCAACCAAGAAAATATTGTGGCAAAGATGACTTAACGACACTAACGCTCTCTCTCTCTCCACCCCCTCCCCCCCCCCCCACTCGGCTCCCGAGGCTCTGTGTGTGTGTGTGTGTGTGTGTGGTGGAGGTGGTGGTGGGAGGGGGAGGTGGTGGGAGGGAGAGGCGGGCATACAGAGAGACAGAGTTCAACATGCCTTATACGGCCACTACTACGGAGCAATCAGCAAACCTTCTCTGTTGTATGACACCCATCAAACATGCTGGACGGAATCCCGTCACCAAAATTGCACAAAATTATCACATCATGTCATTAATCTAACCACTTACCTCAGTCCTCCAAAGCAGCAAATTCCTGTCCAACACTGTTCGCCCGCTGAGGCGGCCGCACAAGTCACTCCCACCCCAACACACACACACACACACACACACACACTGACTCCCGGCCTTCGTCACGGTGACAGCACGTGGATTTCTCAACTGAAAGACTCTCAGTCAACTTTTCGCCCACCAGTTCAGCTGAAAACTGTCCGAGGTGGAATTATGAACTTTTCATAAACAGTCAACACACGAAACTGGTCACAGTTGACACGTGGAAAACTGGTTAGCTACGGCAGTGTTTACAGCAAGTATTTGCATTTCAAGTCCGCCATTCCAGAGGCAAAGAAAAAAAATGAACTAAAATATGAGTCCTTCACTCTTCACCGATTGGCGAAGTTCTCGACGGTATGTTTGCACAGTAATACTTGTACGCCCGTGCGACACCATCGCGGCATGACTGTCGTGAAAGTTTCCTTTGGAGTAGTCAGTGGCGGAGCCTTTAGGGGGAAGGGAAAGACCGATTCGCAATAGAACGAGCGCGCGCTTTGAGAACCGGTCGTTGCTGCAACTGTTCGACTCTCATAGCATGCCCCGAAACCCTCCCTCAGTCTCTCTCTCTCTCTCTCTTTTCCTCCACAGCGGCGCGCGCGACTCGCGTGCTTGTGGTGCGTGCCTGGAGCTGTCAGTCTTGCCGCATGAAATCGACAAGGTTCGCGACAGAACTTCGCGGATGACAGAACGGCCTGTGATCGCATCAAGATGTGAACGACACGTGAATGAGAGGCTGATAGTAACTTGCTCTCTCTCGTTCTCTCTCTCTCTCTCTGTGTTACAGACTGACTAGCAAGCAAGATGAATCCTTACTTTGTTAACTTAGTGGAGCAAGAGCACGATTGATAACGAAAATTCGCACCTGATCATTTATAGGGTGGGTGTTTGGGGGTTTAACGTCCTTTTCCACCACATACGGGTGATATCAAAGACGGGGCAACGATGAAAAAGCCAGCGCAAATATTTGGCCCCAGCGGGGATCGAACTCACGACCCGAGCATTAGAAGTCCAACGCTCTACCATTCGACCACCCCGGCTCCCCTAATCATTTATTAAAACACACACACACACACACACACACACACACACACACACACACAAACAAGAACAACAACAAAAAACCACCACAAAATCTCTCTCTCTCTCTCTCTCTCTCTCTCTCTCTCTCACTCTCGTCAAAGTAAGATTGACGTGACTGCGCGCCCCGGGGCGAGGTGGGATAGTTGAGTGAGTGTCGCAATTTGCTTTTTGCCAGTGATAATTGAATGTTGGTCGTTATTGTGAAGTCTGCACGGTCCTTGTCGATCAATCCACCATCACGATTGGCATTCAAAGACTGTAGTCCCTTGTATACCGCGGGCTTTGTTGTTGCTGCTGTTTTTGTTTTTGTTGTTTTGTTTGTTTGTTTTGTTTTTGTTGTTTTGTTTGTTTGTTTTGTGTTTTGTTTGTTTGTTTGTTTTTGTTTAGTTTTTGTTGTTGTTGTTGTGTGGTTTTGTGTGTGTGTGTGGGGGGGGGGGGGGGTTGTTTTGTGTGTGTGTGTGTTTTGTTTTTTTTTTGGGGGGGGGGGGGCGGAGGTCTCTTTATTTTTCCCTCGGGTGCTGTTGTTTGTCATCACATAAAAATCAAAGACTTCACCCTCCACACCCGCTTCATTTGATCACAGTCTGCAACGGCCAACACACACACACACACACACTTGTACTAATACGTTCGAAAGACATGTATATAATCAAGTTTTAAAATAACGGCTTTAAATGAGAGCAATCGTCGTCCGGAAACCTTTGTAGCAGATGAAACTGGTCGTCCATTTTGATTGTTGGCGTTGTAAATAAGTTTCAAGCCAGGTACGTAGTAGTAAAAACGTTGAGAAAAAAAAGAGCTTGGCATGTGGTCTATGTGTATTCATGCGCGACTTTCACTAGAGCTAGCCGGCAGACGACGGACAGAGGGGATAGTCGCTGCTGTTATTGCCAAAAATCTGAACACTGGAATTTGTCTAAATTTATCCTACACATATGAGTCTTTTGCTGCTGGATTTTCGTTAATTTTTTGCGAAGTTTAAAATATTTTTAGGGTGTCATACGTAGCGTTATGTTTACTAGAAATATATAACGTTTTCTTTGAAATCCGCATCTGCACTGAGTACCTTGTAGTATTCTTGGTCTACAGACGGACACACCGCCAGACTCGTACAGCGACACTGAAAATAAGTACCCCCTCCCCCCAACACACACACACACACACACACACACACACACACACACACACACACACACACACACACACACACACAGAGTTCCCCCTCAACCCCCCCCCCGCCCCACACACACACACACACACACACACACACACACACACACACACACACACAAACACACACACTCCCCCCATGCCCACGCATTTGCTTTGGGATGGGGATGGGGTGGGGTGGGGGGTATGAAATGAAATGACATGAGGGTGGGTGGGGGTTTGGGGGTTTAACGTCCTTTTCCACCACTTACGGGTGATATCAAAGACGGGGCAACGATGAAAAAAACAGCACAAATATTAATTTGGCCCCAGCCGGGATACGAACTCAAGACCCGAGAACTGGCAGTCCAACGCTCTACCATTCGGCCACCCCGGCTCGAAATGACATGAAGAAAGGTAGGAGGGACTATGAAGAGTGTGTGTGAGTTGCGGGGGGGGGGGGGGGGGGGGAGGGGGCTAAATACGATCCAGTTTATTTGCCGACAGAGGCGCCCAAGTTCGACATTGCAAATTTACATCCGACAAAAAATCGCTATGACTACAAACAGCCAGCGTCGCTGTTGATTTTGAACAAATTCAACAGTTTTGGGGACTGGAAACAGTGGCACAGATGCTCAAAATAACGGCCATGCCATTTTCGTATTTTCTAGAGCGTATTCAAACACAGCATCGAGTTTAGCCGGAGACTAGGATCAGGATGCTGCCCCAGTTCACGCGCAAAGTTATCGAACCTTTTATATTTGTCTTTTGCAGCCACCATTTTGACAAGAAAATCGCGGTTGTATCAAAAAGGAATAGGGAGGTGCCGCTTATGCTGCATGTGGCGCCTGAAACACAAAACACGTGTGGGGAGGGTGGGGTGGGGAGAGAGAGAGGGGGGGAGAGACACAGACAGGCAGACAGACAGACAGACAGACAGACGGACAGAGAGGTGGGTGGGTGTCTGGGAGTTTAACTGCTTTTTCGACCACATATACGGGGTGATATAAAGGACGGGGCAACGAGAAAAAAGCCAGCACAAATATTTCGGCCCCAGCCGGGATACGAACTCACGACCCGAGCATGGAAAGTCCAACGCTGTACCGCTGATTCGCCTATCCCTGCTGCCAGAGAGAGAGAGAGAGAGAGAGAGAGAGAGAGAGAGAGAGAGAGAGAGAGAGAGAACGACAATGACAATGACAATGAAAATGACATTTTATTTTACAACGGTCGATGTTTTTGTGACAGAAACCAGCAATCGAATTTGCCGTCGTTAAGCTAAGAACTTAGCTATTCAACTAAGCAAGAGAGAGAGAGAGAGAGAGAGAGAGAGAGACAGACAGACAGACAGATACAAACCGAGACAGAGACAGGCCAAAATTAATGAAAATCTAGTTCATCGTGTCAAGTTCTTGTTTTTTTGTTTTTCCTTTTCTTTTCTTTTTCATAAACATTCTGTGTGCAAAGTCATCAGTTTTATATCAGATGGTCTCTTTTACATCTGTCAAATGCGACACCTCCCATACGTGAACTTGCGACAGAAATGTAAACCGGGGCACCCAGAAAAGCAGTTATTTTCTCCCCGGTGAAATTGACAGCCGTGTCAGTTTCGTCTCGACTGTTTGATTGTTTTTATTTCTTCTGACTCACATCGGCTTGCCGCAAGCCGCAGGTAATCGGCCAGAGCACACACGCACGCACGCACGCACGCACACGCACACACACACACACACACACACACACACACACACGCACGCGCACACACACACACACACACACACACACACACACACACACACACACACACACACACACACACACACATTACTGAATACGTTAGACATCGGGTTTGAAGTCTTTTAAGATTAGCTTTTAATCGATACGTTTACCATTGGTGAAGCTCACGGAACTGGATTTTAACGTTTGATTGGATGAGTTTCAATTCAAACCTACAGTTTGACACAGTTTTATCAGGACGTGAAAAGAAAAAACAAATCTTTAGCTATTGCAAAAAGAAAGCAACAACACTGAAAGTACGAGACGAACTTTTATGGTAACATTTACTTATCTTCTACATGTCGACTATTGTCTACTCTCTTGGCAAACTGGGGAGCCGGGGTGGCCGAATTGTAGAGCGTTGGACTTCTGATGCTCGGGTCGTGAGTTCGTGTCCTGGCTGGGGCCAAATATTTGTGCTGGCTTTTTCATCGTTGCCCCGTCCTTGATATCACCCGTATGTGGTGGAAAAGGACGTTAAACCCCCAAACACACACCCACCCACCCACCCTCTTGGCAAACTGGATTGCAGGAGAGGGTCACCACGACTAGTGCCTGGCAAAAAGTTTGCCAGACCATGCCGCGTGTTGTGCTTATTATGCCGCGGGGACGCGATTGGCCGAATTCTGGGGGCTCGGCCCTTTTGATTAACAGGGTTATGAACAGACCACCATCTTCCGACTACGAACTGGACACTGCAGACTGCGTGCCCACCTGTGCCGCCTTGCGGGGCTGTCACACTCACCAGACTGTCCGTGCGGAACAGCCCCTCAAACCCCGGAACACATTCTGCAGTCTTGCCCCCTTTTCAAAGAATCAAGGACACAACACTGGCCGAACGGAGCCACACTGGCAGAGAAACTCTGGGGCAGCAAAACAGACTTCCTGAAGACCACTGCTTATATAAAGACCACAAACCTAATCATCTGAGGCGGAGTCCAGAACAGGGAACGCAGAAGAAGAAGAAGAAGAAGGTTGACAGGAGTGGAGCCGGTTAGTCGTCCATTACTGATGCGCTGCATTTCTCCGAAACCCTTCACCAAGTCGACTGTACCGTAGAATGGGCTGGTAAGAGTTGAAGACTTCAGCTCAAGTGGTCCAGACATTTAGTGTTGAGGTTCATCGGTGATAACTGTCGTCAGGCCCTAACCCTCCCCCCCCCCCCCCCACAGAGTCCTCAATTGACTGATGCACTGCAGTTCTCGAAAAACCCATCACACCCCTCCACCAGTCGACTGTTGAGACCATGAGTACCGTACAAATTACCAATGTGTACTGGTCCCAAAGGTGTCTGGTATTCAGAAGTGTGTCGCCTCGCATCCCCTCCCTCCTCCTCTGTTTGGCCTTCACTGTCTGGTCTCGCTGTCCCCACTGCGGCGCGGTTACCTCCTCGACTGACTGGGCCAGTACTGAAGTAGTCAGTTAATCACAACAAATGGTCTCGATGGTGTGAAGCAGTGTCTGGTGGTGTGTCCAATGGCTCCGTTGCGACCATTAGTACTAGGTTTTATGTGGGCAGACTTCTGTGTTGGACTGAACAGGTGCGCTTGAAGTCGGTCTTAAAGGCGCCATTGGCAGCATTATGTTTGTAGGTGTCAGTGCTTGTATGTATGTCTGATTGTATGCCTGACTACATGTATGTAATGTATGTATGTATATATGTACGCTCTTATTTATTTAGTTGATTATTTATCTAGTATTCATGTGTTTATTTATCACCTTTTGTATACATTTGTAAAGCGCCTAGAGCCCCGGCTTCGGAGATTAGGCGCTATCAAAATCATTATTATTATTATTATTACTGCTACTAGGTTTTACATAGGCCAAAAACAACAACAGCAAATACCCCAACAACAAACCCAACAATAACTATCTGTATTTGAATATATTCTGTAGCATACCAGTACAAATGTCATCTACACACGCGCCCTCTCTCTCTCTCTCTCTCTCTCTCTCTCTCTCTCTTTTGTTTGCTTGGTGATTGTCCTTGTTTGTTTGTTTGTTTGTTTGTTTGTTTGTTTGTTTTGGTTGCTTGAATTTTTTTTCTTCTTCCTTTCTCTCTTTTGTAATTTAGAGTAGCAACGGCAAGTTTGGAAATGGTAACTGTGCCAGTAGCTTTACCGTTGATAAATAAAGGATCATTGTCATTGTCATTGTCATTCATTCTCTCTCTCTTTCTCTCTCTCTCTCTCTCTCTGACCACGTTTGCAGGACAGTAGCTAAGAACCTTTACTTATTATCTAAACTGAAAATCTATATGGACTGTGACCATCGCAAGCTCTTCTTTTTTGCCCATGTTAAACCCCACATAGATTATGTTTCTAATGTATGGGACAGCTGCAGTCAAGTTCACTTATCTAAACTCAACTCCTTACATAGAAGATCAATAAAACAAGTTCACCCCCTTTCTACCATTCCAACGGACCAAAGATTCAAACAGCTCGGGATTCTGTCTCTGCGCAGTCAACATATCCTGAACAAATGTCTACTTGTACATAGTACCATTCACGGGAATGCCCCGTCATACCTTAAATCACTCATTAAACAACCGACACATGCCATTAGAGGAATGAGAAACGGTTGTATACCACTCCCACTCCCTAGGATAGACATATATAAAATGAGTTTTGCTTTCTCTGGGCCCACAGTCTGGAACTCACTACCACCAAGTCTAAAAATTATTCCGTCACGTTCCACTTTCAGAAAAAGACTGTTTTCCCATCTGCTTGAAACTGAAACACTGAACCAGACGTTTACTTCTCGGTAATAAGAAAGTTTCTTTCAAGTGTCCATTTTGGTGTATAATCTGAACAACCATGTCAGGTGTGTGTGTGTGTGTGTGTGTGTGTGTGTGTGTGTGTGTGTGTGTGTGTGTGTGTGTGTGTGTGTGTGTGAGGGAGAGTGAGAGAAAGATTTTTTTTTTTTTTCTTTCGAGTAATTTTTTTTTTTCTTTATTTTGCCATTTTCTTTTCTTGTATTTTCCTTTAATCTTGCCATTGTAGTTTTTGTTTTTGTAGCAACGGCTGATTGAAAAATAATCATTGTTTGGTTAAATCACTTCCGTTGGAAAATAAAGTTCGTTCGTTCGTTCGTTCGTTCTTTCTGTCTCTCTCTCTCTCTCTCTCTCTCTATTTCCACATACAAATGCACGCACATTCTTCTTACATACACATATGAGTAAAATCACGGATGTGGGCATAATTATGTATGTGTACGAACGCATATATGTATGTTCCCTCTCGCCATCCCCGCACCGTGCTCGTCAGATCAGTATACTGCAATTACTCTTTTGCCCACCTTGCCCCCCCCCCCCCCCCCCCCCCCCCCACCCCCCCACCCCCCATCCTCATTCCCCTCTTTCCCCTAAAGTGTCTGCTGCTCAATTTTTGTCGTCTGCTTGCCCACATTTCCGCTGGGGGAAAGAAAAGGAGATCTGCTTCCACTTCCTGGAAGCAACCGCGTTACCGCTGGGTCTCGGTCCTCGCCGCTGAATCTGGAGACTTGGCCCGAATTCCGGGCGGGATGAATGACACTAATTCCTTCGTCGCGCCGCTTGACCAAGGTTAACCTGATAAACTCGGCACTGCCTAGCAGATTCGACCCAAGATGTGCAAGTCGTCGTCCCCCCCCCCCCCTCCCCCCCCCCCCCCCCCGCCGTCTCCCCAAGCCCCACCCCCACCCCACACACCCCTTACACCCCCCCACCCCACCCCCAACTCCCCACGGCACCACGTGGTGTAGTCAAAATGGACGCGCGTGTTTCCGGTGCTACTCCGCTCCAAATAGTGGCACCACCAAGACAGAGTGTTTCCAGATAGAAGCACCGAGTGTTTCCAGACAGAAGCACCGAGTGTTTCCAGACAGAAGCACCGAGTGTTTCCTTTTTTCGAATTTGAATAGCACCGACTGTTTCCTTTATTCAAATTTGAAGGGCACCGAGTGTTTCCTTTATTCAAATTTGAATAGCACCGAGTGTTTCCTTTTTCAAATTTGAATTTAGTCGCGAATTAGTCTTTGTTGCTTGCGCGGCGTTAAGCCCTAAATAACTAACTATTCAAATTTGAATAGCACCTAGTGTTTCCTTTTTCAAATTTGAGTGGCACCTAGTGTTTCCTTTTTCGAATTTGAATGGCACCCAGTGTTTCATACTTACTTCGATTTGTTAGCGTGAAGTTGAACTGAGAAAATGGGCCGCTTAGCAACCAAACAAAGACTTTGACTAACGCGTTACTACACTGCAAAGATGAGAGCACGCTCGTATTTTAAACATAGTATTATTATGGATTTGCGTGAGAGCAAACATCGTGGAGAGTTTTGAAGCGGAGTAGCAGATAAATTGAGCAGCAGACACTTCAGGGGAAAGCGGGGAATGAGAGTGAGGCTGGATGGGCAGAAGAGTACATGTAATCGCAGTATACTGATCTAACGAGGACGGTGAGCTGATGATGGCGTGAGGGGATGGAAAGGGGATGTGGGGTAAGGGTTAAAAAAAATTGGACTACACTCCGCAAGGCACTGCCTGGCAGACTCGATACCAAGATGTGCGGGTTTCCCCCCCTCTCTCCAAACTGTCTCCGACTCAGACGGCGTAGCACCATGCTGTGGCTTTTGGGCTGTTTGGTCTGATCGTGACCGATGGTGCCTCAGTCAGTCGTCATTGAATGAGGCGAAGGTCAAAGTGGAAGCGACCAAAATCGAAGGAAAAGTCAACTGGGGAAATGACCATTGTCGAACGAATTTCAGTCCCTTTCTCTATTTTACTCTGTTTTAGTGGTGGTTCTTCGTCTGGTTTGGTTTGTGGGTTGGTTTATTTGGTTGGATGGTTGGTTGGTTGGTTGTTGTTGTTGTTGCCGGGGCGGCCGGCGGTCTAGTTGTTAAGCGACTTCGTCACCAATGCGAGATGTCAGGTTCGAGTCCCACTCGGGACAAAGAATTGTTCCTTCTCGTACGTGGCACCGTTCATTCGGGCCGATCGTCGAGGGTTCTCTCCGGGTACTCCGGCTTCCTCCTTTTCCTCTGCTTTGGAAATGTTCAGCCCAGAACATTTGAAAATAAATGCAATTCTAAAATTCCGAAACTTAAATAGCTCAGCTGACCCTTCGCACAACGTGATTGTAATGTGTTCATGTCCAATGTGTGAGAGAATGTGTGTGATTGATTCACGTGAGCGTGTGTGTTGGGGTCAGTTCGCGGCGCTTTGAGTCGATTCAAGAAACTGGGTAAGGGTGGGTGGGTGTTTGGGAGTTTAACGTCCTTTTCCACCACATAAGGGTGATATCAAAGACGGGGCAACGAGAAAAAAGGCCAGCACAAATATTTGGCCCCAGCCGGCGGGATTCGAACTCACGACCTGTGCATTGAGAGTCCAACGCTCTACCATTCGGCCACCCCGGCTCCCTCAAGAAACTGGGTAAAGCGCCTATACAATACTCAGTTATTATCATTATATTTTTTATCATTAATGGGGAAATCGCATATTCGGGGCCACTCCGAGTTCCGTGCACTTACATGTATACCGAGTAGGTCTCTACTTACAAAACACCTTCGACCGAGCAGAGCACAACAGGAAGTCTGTCCAGTGCTCGAAACGCCTGTCGTGGGGGTGGAGGTAGGGGGACGGGTAGGCGGGGGGGGGGGGGGGGGGGGGCATGGGGCGGTGAAAGGGAGGGATGGGGACAATCGCACAATCACGCTGACCATCCTTCTGGTGGAGTGACCTGATTAACAGTACTTACCGTCAGGCCTAACTGGACGCTTGTCTCCGTCGCACTCTTGTCTCTTCGTCTCCGAGCCAGAGGCTGAAAGAATCAGTCTATATAGCTGGACTCTGGAGTGACCATGGAGGAGACTGGCGTGTCAGTGCGAGGGAGGAAGGGGGGGGGGGATTGGCCTAGCAGCAGCTGCTGAAAATTAACACTTTCCTTACCACTGGACATCCACTACAGTAGATCCATATGACTGTCTTCTCAGGAGAATCAGTGTCGCTGGACACTGGAGTGACCATGAAGTATACGAAGGAGGGTGAGTCGCCTGGCAGCAGCTGTTGGAAATTAACACTTTTCTTACCACTTAAAGTGCGACTCTCCAGACATCCGAAACACCAGACCTTCCTCTTAGAACTTGGTCCAGCCCTGAGCACGTGAGAGTAAGAGAGAGACAGAAGCAGAGATAGACAGACAAGGAGACACAGATAAAGAGACAAACAGGAAGAGACAGCTAGGGAGAGACAGACAGGTAAGGACAGGTAAGGACAGGATTAGAGAGAGAACAACACACACAGAGGGAGAACGAGTATGGGGAAAAAATCGAAAATATATAAAAGTGTCAGTCTGTGCACGAAGAAACCTAATTTAGAGATCTCACATCGCGATCATAATTGATAACTGTACTCAGGAGGACCCCGGAATCATTACGGCGGGGAAAAATCTCTGAAAATCAGAGTTTAACGTCCTTTTCTAACAGGGAGACTAGAAAACACGCACAAGACAGATCACATGATCGGGCAAAACAGGGTACATCGGCTAGTAAACAACAACAACAACAACAACAAAAAAACAGTTCGAAGCAGTTTCTAGAGAGAGTAAGAGAAGCAAGACAGACAGCTTGAGACAGAGAGACAGTGACAAATAGAGACAGAGAGAGACAGACAGCCAAAACAAATACAGAAAAAGAGACACATGTAGACAGAGATACAGACAGACAGATGCAGACAGACAGACGGACTAACAGTCAGACAGAGCTGCTAAGTCCCAGCTCCAGTCCGTGGCCTTCCCAATCACTCAATTGTTACTTGATCCTTGGCAAGCCCCTCAAGCAGTCTGGGAAAGGGAAGCTTGTGGAAATAACTGTTCCTGAGTCGCCAGACAGATATCCTGTAACCATTGCGTGACTGGGGCTACCTTCCAGCGCTAGAATAGCGTTTGCTGGAGACAACTGTGCCAGCGGCCGTCACTGACAAACAGATCGCGTTAGCACGAGCAAAAATAAGGGTCATTGTCGTATAGGTCTGGTATGGTAGAGACTTCTCCTCGGCGCGCACATATCCATCTCTGCTGAAATGCTTACGGCGCCACAGGGCTGGAGGACGAAGCAGTGAAAGCCTGCTGCCGCTAAGCGCTACTTTATGTGCAAACCTCCACCCTGCTATTCACTCTGGTGCGTGCGACAGTATTTCCGTTTACCACGCCACCGGCCACAGCCTACTCTTCTTCGAAAGATGAACGTGGGATTTTTAGCGTGCACACTTGATGTATGTGCGTGCGTGTGTACACGAAGGCGAGACAGGCACCGTAAACGAGTCTGCACATGGATTTGACTCGATATTGTAAGGAAAAATCCCACCATATTCGTCCTATCCAACACGTAATAATGTATACGTACTCTACCGCCTCAGCCAACTCTTTATAGTTTATAATTATACATGATCCATCCCACCCAGCCCACACCCGAATGGTAGAGCGATGGACTTACAATGCTCGGGTCGTGAGTTCGAGTCTCGGCTGGGGCCAAATATTTGTGCTGGCCTTTTTTTCTTTTTTTCTTTTTCTCGTTGCTCCGTCTTTGATATCGGGGAGCCGGGGTGGTCGAATGGTAGAGCGTTGGACTTCTAATGCTCGGGTCGTGAGTTCGATCCCCGCTGGGGCCAAATATTTGTGCTGGCTTTTTCATCGTTGCCCCGTCTTTGATGTCACCCCATGTGGTGGAAAAAGACGTTAAACCCCCAAACACCCACCCACCCACCCGTCTTTGATATCACCCTTATGTGGTGGAAAAGGACGTTAAACCCCCAAACAAACACCCTGTTTGAAGCTCTGACTTCACAAACATGGCATTGAGCAATGAAGACCAGCACAGCAAGGTTCAGGAACAGCTTTTACCCCTTGGTAAAGTGTACCCCCTTACCCTCACCCCTTCCATCTGATATGTGATGACATGATGTCTTACTTTGCGATTCTTAAGTCTGACCTGTTTCTGCTGTTTAGGATGTACGTGTATCTTACTCAAAGTGTGTTGTATTGTGTTCATTGTTTTAGCGGGGAGCCGGGGTAGCCGAATGGTAGAGCGTTGGACTTTCGATGCTCGGGTCGTGAGTTCGAATCCTGGCTGGAGCCAAATATTGTGCTGGACTTTTTCTCGTTGCCCTGCCTTTGATATCACCCTTACGTGTTGGAAAAAGGACGTTAAACTCCCAAACACCCACCCATTGGTTTAGCAATTTTAGTCAATAAGGTTTAATGTGACTTGATAGTACGTTTGTGCGGGTGACTGTAATTTATAGTAAATTGCAGAATGCATGTATGAGTGGTTGCATAACAGCTCTCTTAAACCACAAACAAATTCTTCACGTCTATACATAATTATGGTAATAAAGTTATGCTTAGGTATATTTAATGTTTATCCTGTACCACCTCAACCAACTCAACCAGTTTTACCAGCTTCGCTTGGACACAGAACGAGATTCTCCAAACCAGCTTATCAAAGACACGGGCGGGGGGGGGGGGGGGGGGGGAGGCGGGGGAGGGGGAGTTTAACGTCCTTTTCCACCACGTATGGGTGATATCAACGACGGGGCAACTAGAAAAGAGGGGGTGGCGGGGGGGAGTGTTTGGGAATTTCACGTCCTTTTCCACCACGTATGGGTGATATCAAAGACGGGGCAGCGAGAAAAAGGCCCGCACAAATATTTGGCCCCCGCCGGGATTCGACCTCACGACCCGACTACGGAAAGTCCAACGCTCTACCATTCGGCTATCCCAACTGAAAGACTGCAGGGTTCGAAGTACTTCGAACAGTCAATAGCATCGCCGACTTTCTCTCTCTCTGTCTCTGTCTGTCTGTCTCTCTCTCTCTCTCTCTCTCTCTCTCAAAAAAAAAAAAAAAAACCTTAGCGAGAAAAGACCAAGTTTAGGAAAAACAAGAAAGAGAAGTTCTGCGGACCGCCTTAGTGCCTCTCACCAGTCTTAATTACCACCGATCCGCTGGGAAATTTCCCCCCCTGCTTGCCAGATAGAGAAGCACCAGTGTTCTCACCTTGACAGACAAGGACAGTGCAAAATTCGAGCCACGGAATCGGCTTTTCCCCCACTTAAAACTACGGCACGACAAAACCCAGGGACTTCGTTAGTGACAAGTGTTTTTGCTGTTGGCTGAAGAATTTAGCAGCAACGATAGAAAACGAG
>JACVVK020000014.1:120000-145000 GCA_018292915.2 Batillaria attramentaria | reverse complement strand
AGAAAAGTTATAACCCTGTGGAGTTTATTACAGCATTTCTCTGGTGTTACACTGCACTCTCAAGCTTCGCACATATAAGCTTCTCTCGTGCACACACACACACACACACACACACACACACACACACAATCCAGGGTCTTATATATACAGCCACAGCATTCTAGCACATGCTGAACCACTATTATAAAAGAACCAATCAAAAATCAGAACGTGAATCACCTTATTACTATTTTAAAACTTAAGAAGAATCCAGAATAATCGAGTACACACCCGCCGACTCTAGGCGCGTTACATAACACCTTCTAATCGTAAACAAGTCATAACAAAGCGATTTGCACGAAATTTTCGGGAGACCCAGCCCTTGACCCTAAGTGCGTACAGCCCTCCCCCCCCTCTCCCGCCCCCCCCCCCCTCCTCGAGGCGAGATTAGCTACAGTCAAAACAAAGTCACCACTTCTCGAATACTCGTGATAATAATAGAAACTTCTGGGTCACGGGAAACAGATTTACATTACTAAAACACAATATGACCTTTACGTAGCAACTTCTCTGTCTCACTCAATCTTCAAAAAAACAATACAGCTGTTATCTTTCAGCATACAAACAAAAGACACAGCCATGCTCGTAACACTCTCTCTCATGAAACATGTGCATGTCGCATCTGGTAAACACAGCAATGCACTTGATCCCCCCCCTCCCCCAGTCCCCCTTCTCCACGGTTACACGGTCGCACTGACATGGTAAATCCAAAGACCTTGGAAATCTGTGCTAAAAATGAAAGTCCACCTGCCCCATGTTTCATCCATCGCAACCTGGAAGCCGCCTCGCATCTTACCTCTAAATGCCATTCTTTTATGGAGCTCAGTCTAAGCCCGCCTCAAACAGACCAAGGACCAGCTTGAGGGTTCAAATTTCCGTCCAAAACAAGAGTCGGGTTCCCAAGGGACTACCTGCCTCCGTCGTAAAAACAGATCGAACGGAGACGGCTAGGAACGCAATTACACTCATCTTACTTTAACGTTTTGTGCTAGTTTTGTGTGAGCGAGTCCCTGACATTAGCCTTAAAGTAACCCCCCCCCCCCCCGAAGAATAGAGTTATTTAGCGCTTAACGCCGCGCTAGCAACAAAGATTATTTCGCGGCTAATCAAGGTCCTTCTTCGCCAGACTAAAATCAAAAGGAAGACAATAAAACAAGGTGTAAATATACAATAAAACATCTATCCGGTTTTAATAATAAACAAGTTTCATTTCTTTGTACATCGGACATATAGAGGTCAAGGATAGTCCGTGTTACTTTAGGTGTCTAAATTTTATAGAACAGATCAGTTTGTCTCTTTCAAGAAGCTAACGATGCTGTCAGGGCAGAGTGGGGGTGGGTGGGTGTTTGGGGGTTTAACGTCTTTTTCCACCACATAGGGTGATATCAAAGACGGGGCAACGATGAAAAGGCCAGCACAAATATTTGGCCCCAGCCGGCGGGATTGTCAGGGCAGAAGTATAGAGAGAGAGAGGGAGAAGGGACTCGGTAACAAGGCGAAGGAGCGTAGAGGTATTAACAAAAAGTGTTTCAATCGTAGAAACATAAGACATTCCTTCAGGCTCCCTGACCAGCTCCGTTAGTCAGATCACGTCGTCCAGCGAAGCCAGAAACTCGCTCTCTGTCAACGAAGGCTGACACTAAACACTAAAATTAGGATTTGAAGATCAGGGCGAATAATGTAAATCTGAGCAATGCTGTTGGAACCTACATTTCGACACACTTGAAACCGACTCTGTGTGTGTGTGTGTGTGTGTGTGTGTGTGTGTGTGTGTGTGTGTGTGTGTGTGTGTGTGAGAGAGAGAGAGAGAGAGAGATTGAAATAACGTTAATTGAAAACGGTTTGTTTGTGTTTTTTCGGGGGGTTGGGGAGGGGGGGGGGTCAATTTTCAAACTTGAAAAAGAAAATAAGAAAAAAAATTCGAACAATCAAAACTGGAACATGAAACTTTACACACACACACACACACACACACACACACACACACACACACACACACACACACACACACACACGCACGTACGTACGCACGCACGCACGCACAATTACCTCATGCATGAACCAGTAGAATAGAGACAGAGAGAAACACAGAGAGAGAGGGAGACAGACAGACAGACAGCAGAGAGACAGAGACAGACAGACAGAGAGAGACAGAGAGAGGGTACACCTTTTAAAGAACTCTGGCTCTTCTCAAATCTTCTTGTTTGTTTCTCACAGTAATCCTTATTCCAATTAATGGCCGAACTTTAACACAGTCAGCATTCAAATCCAGACAAAATCCCTTCTGATCACAAGTACAGGCTACGTTTCTTCATTCTTTTGTTGTTGTTGTGATATTGTTGTTGTTGATATTGATGTTGATGTTCCTGATGATGTTGTTGTTGTGATATTGTTGATGTTGATGTTGCTGATGTTGCTGTTGCTGTTGCTGTTGCTGTTGCTGCTGTTGCTGCTGAAGTGACAGCTGTCTTGGTTAGACGTGTTTGAAGCCACCTTTCCTTCGTGCGCAGAACGATTCCCGTCAGTAAATAATCAATGTTTGTGTGCGTCAGAACGTGGTTATGGCTGACAAAGATTCCAACATCAACGCAAGCATCAACCCCAAACGAGGTGTAATCAAAATGGAAGCGAGATTTTCTGGTGCTACTCCGCTTCAAAAGTAGCGCAGCCAGGTCAGAGTGTTTCTAGACAGTAGCACCAAGTGTTTCCTTTTTTTTTTTCTTTTTTTTCAAATTTGAGCAGCACCTATAGTGTTTCCAGCGGACTTTGGTCTGTCGGCGTGAAACTCAGAAAGAGGTCTTTTATCAACCAGACGACGACTTTGACCAACGCTTGTTTAAGGGTGGGTGGATGGGTGGTTGTTTGGGGGTTTAACGTCCTTTTCCACCACATACGGGTGATATCAAAGACGGGGCAACGACGAAAAAGCCAGCACAAATATTTTGCCCCGGCCGGGATACGAACTCACGATCCGAGCATTAGAAGTCCCACGCTCTACGCTTGTTTAAGGAGAAAAGACATCGACTTTACCCAGAAACCCCATCCAGGAGTATTTCATACGCATTGAAATTCTACTTGACATACAAGGAAATGGTAACTAATAAGGTAGGAAAGTCTTGACCGTAGCGCGGCGCGTTTCGCCGGAATTTCACCGGCTCATCAGCCACCTTAGGTCAAGACAAAGCGGGAAGAATGTCTTTAAAAAATCTTATTTTGATTGGAGCTGTGAGTCCAAAATCGACTTCCCATTTTCAAACCCCTGTTATTGATGGACAGCAAAGAATTTTTGAATTTGAATTTGATTTTGGATTTGAATTTGACTAACGCCTTATTACAATGTGCGTGTGCATGCTAGCATTTCAAACATACGGGTTTGTGTGACTGCAAGCATTGTGTGTGTGTGTGTGTGTGTGTGTGTGTGTGTGTGTGTGTGTGTGTGTGTGTGTGTGTGTGTGTGTGTGTGTGTGAAGCAGAGTAGTACTGGAAACACTCGCGTCCGTGTTGACTGCACTCCGTGAGACAGTGAAAGATGTACAATGTTCGTGGAGATACGCTATAACAATGCAGCATCTGCGTGCCCCGTTTCAAATACTCGTATGACATCCAGATCTAAATTTATCGGCTTGTCTTCGATATTCGTCCCTGTTATAATTAAACCTTTTGCGCGTACTGCATCGAACAGCTTTGTGGCGCGCGCAGTTTAGATGACACTGATTCTGTGTTGTCTTAGAAGTGTCAATATACAGAAATGTCTGTCACAGACTGATCTACTTTTGGACGATCTGTTGCTAATCCCGCCGTTATTTTGTTCTCCGTGTGCCTTTTTCTGGTCTAGAGATGTCTCATTGGATAGTCTTATCCAGTCGATGATTATATTTTTGTGGTATGTGTGTATGTATGTGCGTGTATTTGTGTTAGGATCAGTTTTTCTTGTTGTTTTTTGAATAACTGTGTGTTGCCCTTTGATAGATGTACGTCATCTATTTCCGTGAAATGTCAATGGCTTTAATATGAGGATGAGGAGAGAACGTGTCCAGACTACGTGTCACGCTCAGGGAAATATTGACACTGTTTTGAATACTTTTCAGAGAAGATTTATTTTTGCGTGGGATTGGGTATCGACGTGTGTGTCTATGTGGGGGGGGGGAGGGCAGGGGGGTGGAGGGGGAGGCTGGAGAGGGAGAGGGGGGAGTGGGTGCATGCGCACCACGTGTGGGTGGGTGTGGGGGGGGGGATGGTTGGTAACGGCATTTTGTCTGTTGTCAACATTCATGTGAACCTGTCTCAGCCTCTGTTTAATCACTATCATCATCATCATCATCATTTTCATCATCATCATCGGGCGTTTACGGACGCATAGTAACATCCATTTACTATTGTTATACGCCACTTTAAATTTAAACGCGATTAACCCAGCTGAACTCGCTTCATAAATGCCATCCCACGGTCTTTTTTCCTTCCCCAGTCACGTTCACCACAATGCCCTCACTTCCCCGTCTGCCCCCAGGCCCAGCTGAAGTCGTTAGTTGTGACTAATCAGTGATTTCCTATTGCGAGAGTCTGGGTGGAGAAGGCCGGGATACGATCAGCCGTCATATTCCTCCCTCGTCCGATTGCTCCCCGTCTCCTCCAAAACGAGGGTGGGGAGCTTCACCCAAAGCCACCAGCTACATCGCCTACTTCATCTGCAGAACTTCTGACACGAGAAGAGACGAACGACCGCTCTCCAGCTTCTGCCCATGGACATAACTCCGGTAGTTACGGCTGGTGCGCTGAATAGGGTCCCCCCCAACCTCGCGGGCTTCAATGGAAGACTCGGAACCTTTGGCTCGAGGATCTGGAAACGTCCCCGGGGTGCTGGTAAACCGTGGCTTTCGATTCCTCGAGAGATAGAGGCAATCAGGGGGAACGACCCAAAACACGCCGGGCCGACCTCTTGCCTCCCCCTTCTTCCATTGTTGCGGGGAGGGGAACATCATTGATCCCCAGTTTAAGAACTGCCACCCCGGCAATACCACAGCTGCTGTGTTTTGTTGGAGGGCGATGTTCTTGTGTGCACACTGTGCGAGAGCGTTGGGATGTGTGTGTGTGTGTGTGTGTGTGTGTGTGTGTGTGACGGTCAGTGTGTGTGTGTGTGACGGTCAGTGTGTGTGTGTGTGTGTGTGTGTGTGTGTGTGTGTGTGTGTGTGTGTGTGTGTGTGTGTGTGTACGAAACTCTCTCTCTCTCTCTCTCTCTCTAAAAGGAGGCGGAACAGTCGAGCGGTAGCGCGTTGGACTTTTAATGCTCAGGTCAAGAGTTCGATTCCCTACTGGGGCCAAACATTTGTGTTAGCCTTTTTCTCGTTGCCCACTCTCTGATGTCACCAATATGTGGTGGAAAAGGACGTTAAACCCTTAAACACCTACGCATCCCCCCTCTGTGCGTGCGTGCGTGCGTGCGCGCGTTTGTGTGTGTGTGTGTGTGTGTGTGAGAGAGAGAGAGAGAGAGAGAGAGAGAGAGAGAGAGAGAGACCGTTCTCACTCGGAACAGCGGAAGCAGCTTAAGAGTAATCTTGCAAATAAACTTCGACCGCTTCAGGAAAAAATCGCCTTTGGAAAACGTCTTGATCGTGTATTCGAATAAATGGCTGTTGGAGGCTTCCGATTGGGAGGGAACGAAAGGCAGGGGGGACAGGATGTGTTAAGGAGAGAAGGGAGAAGGTTGGGTTTTGTGTGTGTGTGTGTGTGTGTGTGTGTGTGTGTGTGTGTGTGTGTGTGTGTGTGTGTGTGTGTGTGTGTGTGCTGTTTTGTTTGTTTGTTGAGTGTTTCTTTGTTTGTTTGTCTGTGTGTTTGTTAGGGGGTAGGGGAGGTGGGGGGGGGGGGGGCGGAGCAGGGGCATTCGGGAGTGGGAGGAAGTATGAGAAACGCAAGATGGAAGCACGGGTAGGTGTTTGGACAATGCGAAAAGGTCGCATGTATTGGATGCGTCAGTACTCACACCGGGTGTAATCAAACTGTAGTCTTTTAGCCACTTTAATTGACTTTGCGGCTACTAACAGTAGTGAAATATGACTTTGCGGCTACTAACAGTAGTGAAATATGACTTTGCGGCTACTAACAGTAGTGAAATATGACTTTGCGGCTACTAACAGTAGTGAAATATGACTTTGCGGCTACTAACAGTAGTGAAATATGACTTTGCGGCTACTAACAGTAGTGAAATATGACTTTGCGGCTACTAACAGTAGTGAAATATGACTTTGCGGCTACTAACAGTAGTGAAATATGACTTTGCGGCTACTAACAGTAGTGAAATATGACTTTGCGGCTACTAACAGTAGTGAAATATGACTTTGCGGCTACTAACAGTAGTGAAATATGACTTTGCGGCTACTAACAGTAGTGAAATATGACTTTGCGGCTACTAACAGTAGTGAAATATGACTTTGCGGCTACTAACAGTAGTGAAATATGACTTTCTTTGGCCTAACGCCTCCATACCTGCACTACACACCGCGGATCGACAAAGTGACCAAAAATAGCCACCAAAGCGTTGTCTCGCTGGTCTTCAGTCCGCAACCAAATACTGTCGTCTGCTCAGTACGAGGTAAGTTTCTACGTACGTAGAACAACACACACGCCAACCCGAGTCACCACAATGGTGTTTCAGATGCTGTACTGTGTCCCAAGACAGGGGATTTGGTCTAGTGGTTAAGGCATCCGACTCCGGATCCTGAGCTGCCTGGTTCGAGTCCCCGGTGGGCAGGAATATGGTGGGATTTTTTCCTGACCATATCGAGTGAAATCCATGCGCAGACTCGTTTACGGTGCCTGTCTCGCCTTCGTGTACACACGCACGCACATACATCAAGTGTGCACGCTAAAAATCCCACGTTCATCTTTCGAAGAAGAGTAGGCTGTGGTCGGTGTCGCGGTAAACAGAAATACTGTCGCACGCACCGGAGTGAATAGCAGGGTGGAGGTTCAGTTGCACATAAAGTAGCGCTTAGCGGCAGCAGGCTTTCACTGCTTCGTCCTCCAGCCCTGCGGCGCCGTGAGCATTTCAGCAGAGATGGATATGTGCGGGTGTGTGTTTGGGGGTTTAACGTCCTTTTCCACCACATTCGGGTGATATCAAAGACGGGGCAACGATGATAAAGCCAGCACAAATATTTGGCCCCAGCCGGGATACGAACTCACGAATTCATTAGAAGTCCAACGCTCTTCGTCGAGGAGAAGTCTACCATACCATACCAAGTGATTCTGACAAACGGACCAAGCACATTCGATGAAAAGCTTTCCACAGCGTTGCTGTATGCGTGACAAACGTATTGAGACTTCGATGATCTCAATCCTTCAAATATAAAACAATATCTAACGTTATAGGCCGACGTCGTGAGAAAGCGCTACTAACGGGATCCGACAAACGTTATCCTCTACTTTATAATGAATATTCGCGTCTGGGTCGGCTAGTAATGAGTGGCCCAGCTTGTCATGATGGAGTGATCGAGGTTGTTAAGTGAAAGTAATGGTCGGTGTTTCTCGGACTCAGCCCTGATACGGCCTGCAACGTAATTCCCTGAAGAAAGGGCGTCAGACATACTTAGTCCCGTTATTGCCAGACTAACAGGCTTTGAAGAGGTCTTGGTCTTGTAGCTGCGTCTTACGTTTCCAATTTGAATTAGTAGTTTCTGTAGCGTAGCTGTAACCTTTTAATCCTTTTCTTTTCTTTTATTCTTCTTATATTTTTCTTCTTCTTTTTTTTTTTTTTGGGGGGGGGGGGGGGAGGGAGGAGAAAGTGGGTGGATGGGGGAGTCTTTGTTTGTTTTTTGTTCTCCTTGGGTGTTTTTGTTTTGCGTTTTGCTTTTGTTTGTTTGTTTGTTTGTTTGTTTGTTTGTTTGTTTGTTTGTCTGATGGCTGGTGGTGTTTTTATAGCTGCTAGTGTTGTTGTTGTTGTTGTTCACTGTTTTTCACAGTGTCCAGCCATTCGCCATGGGCACGTAACACAAGAACTTCTCGTCTCCTCTCGTCTTGTCTCTTCGGTTCTCGCCTGCTTTCTTCGGTTCTTGTTCTGTCTCGCATGTTTCTCGTATCGTCTGCCCCCCCCCCCCCCCCCCAAAAAAAAAGGAGGGTGGTAGGGAAGCTGATGGATAAAAAGCAGGCTCCTTTTCCCTATTCACAATTCTCTTCTCGCGCTGGTGCCAGACTTGTTCAACAGACATGTGCATACACGAAACGTATATTAGGAAAAGCTCGAGGTGTCAACCCTATTGGGAGAAACAAGTTTAAGAGTCAACACGAAACTTTCAACTCTTTGTTTGTAATTGTTGGGAGTAAAAAATACTAAACACGCTTAACAGCAAAGTGGTGTATGAATATATTTAAGAAAAAAAAAAGTGAATGGTTGTACTTTTACTCGTGGAGGTGCTTGTTATCCTTGCAAGAAGTGTGCTGATTATGCAGGACATAGACTGATAGAGGGGTGTAATATTGGATACTTGAAGGGTAATCAAAAGCGATCCTCGTATGCAAAACGCCGTGATCTTAGATTTGTGTGTGTGTGTGTGTGTGTGTGTGTGTGTGTGTGTGTGTGTGTGTGTGTGTGTGTGTGTGTGTGTGTTGTGTTTTTTTGTGTCTGTTGTTGCTGCTGTTTCTTTGTGTCAGGGGAGCCAGGATGGCCGAATGGTAGAGCGTTGGACTTCTAATGCTCGAGTCGTGAGTTCGTATCCCGGCTGGGGCCAAATAATTATTTTTCATCGTTGCCCCGTCTTTGATATCACCTGTAGGTGGTGGAAAAGGACGATAAACCCCCAAACCCCCACCCACCCACCCACCCACCCAATCTGTTTGTTTGTTGTTTGTTTGTTCGATTGTTGTGTTTTTCCTGTTAGTTTGTTTGTTGTTGTTGTTGTTAATGTTGTTGTTGTTTTGGGGAGAGGTGTTTGTTGCTTGTTTGTTTGCTTGTTTGTTAAACATTCATACGTAGACTATGCAAAGTGTCTTCAGTGTCTTCAGTGTCAATACCTTACGGGTTTTGTGTGTGTTTTCCCCTCAGCGACCTATTTACACAGAAACACATTCCAACATCACGGAAACTTTAAACTGTTGACTTGGCGCTAGTAGACTCAATGAAGCATTACTCCTGGTACTTTGCAGGTGATGAATGTGTGAGTCAGCTGTCGTACTGACTTGGTGAGTGAAGGGAGACTAGGTATTAACTCTGGTACGGAGTTAGTAATTTGTTGAGGAGGCATTGGCATAACTTCGGAAACAGGCGTTGAGTACAGCGCAGGCTAAACGGTCTTGCAATTACGATTTAAAAGTGCTCTCTCTCTCTCTCTCTCTTTCTCTCTCTCTCTCTCTCTCTCTCTCTCTCTCTCTCTCTCTCTCTGTGCAGTTTTTGTTTATTTGCTTTCGCTTTTTATTTGTGTGGTGTGTGTGTGCGTGTGTTGTTCGGTTTTGTTGTTGTTGTTTTTGTTGTTGTTTTGCAAGAATTCGCCAGCATGCACAATCTGACAAATGGGCTCCTAAAATCTATCACCCTCAAGAACGCTCGAGCGTTTGAAAGTTTGAAATGACAAAAACGTTTTGGCATTAACACTGAACGTGCGAAGGATGGTAACTCGCCTCATTCGTTCTGAATTCTCTCCCCTTTCCCAGCAGGACTGAAACTTGTCTCTAGTGTCATGTACACCTTGAAAAAAATTGTTCAGATGAGCAAGTGGGCAAAAAAATCGGGGGGAAATCGGGAAAAGAGAAACGAGGAAAAATGGTTTAACTTTAAAACATTACAATTTACAAAAACAAAAACATAAACTCCGGAGGATGCTATTTTCTGTTTTTGTATGTTGTCGCTGTGGCTTTTTGGTGTTTTTTTGTTTTGGTTTTGTTTTTGTTTTTCCTCTCTCTTGTGGCTTTTATCGTAACTACCTCTGTGTCACATTCCGGCACTATTGAGGAGGATATACCGGTCTTCGAAGCACTTTGGCTAACACCTCATGTTTTGACAGAAACTGCAGAAGCTTATCTGGCCAACGAGAAAAAAAATGCAACTATCCACAGAATTTATTTCTCTTGCCCCCTACAGGTGTATAGAGGAACAACACAACCAACAACTTATCAGGAAAATGGCAGAGTCATGCAAAGTGGAAAACAAATTCAGCAGACAGACACCTCTCATAACTTGAAACCATTTTTCAGCCAGTACCGGCCACCAACTTCATCAGTTATCACTACCAAGCTAATCAGTCATCTGAGGCAAAATCCAGAGCACGCTGAAGAAGGAAACGAAGATAAAAGACTGTTCAAATTTAGTGGTCATCCTTAAGTCGTACTTCAGAATTTTATTTTTTTTAGAACACAGCAGAACGTGGTGTGTGTGCGTGTGTGTGTGTGTGTGTGTGTGTGTGTGTGTGTGTGTGTGTGTGTGTGTGTGTGTGTGTGTGTGTGTGTGTGTGTTGGTTGGTTGGTTGGTTGGTTTAGGTTTTGGTTTTGGTTTTTGTCGTTGTTGTTGTTGTTGGCTGTGTTTTGAAGTATTTGTTTCTGTTTTTGTTCTCAAACTTCATCCCACTACCAACCTCTTTATGTAAGGCAGCAACGCGAAAGAGGACGAAAAAGAAGATTGAACAGTGGCGTTCATTTTCGATATATCATAATCATAACTTAAAATACTTTTTTTCAGAACTTGAACACACAGCAGAACGTCAATAGGCTTACATCCGAGATCTCAGTAAACAGTCCAGATAAGCGTGTTTGCAGTTACATCCAAACAAACGGGAGATCTCTAACGTCTCACATACAATAGCCACGAAATAGTCTTTGTAGCTTGCGCGGCGTAAAGCCGTAAATAACTAACTAACTAACTAACTAACTAACTAACTAACTAACTAACTAACTAACTCACTCACATACAAAACGCGTGGTAGTCATTTCCGGTACACTTGTAGTCTTAATCCTAGCTTAGAAAACTTTTACAGAACACAGCAGCAGAACATTTTTCTGCCCAGACTGAAATAAAGTCCTGAAAACCGTGCCGCAATTACATCCGACAAACGGACGGCATCGCTAAGGACTGCATCCATGGACAAAACGCGTGTTTCAGGGCAATGCAAGAAATCAAGCACTGGGGACTGAAAAGAACGGTGCCGAAACCGATCGGTGGGCTGGGCTGAGGGGCAATGGAACGTGCCTTGTGCTGGCAACTGCCTCCCTCCCCCCATCGGCTCATCACTCACTGTGTGAGTAATTGCTAGCGGCAGCTGGGGTCTGCTGTTAGGCCACATTGTGTTTGAGGACAGAAGAATTTTCCTAGTCAGTACTCCATTCCGCTTGAGCAGCGGTGCAGAGCATCGCTTGACCGCTGTTGTCGGTGTCTGTCAGTTTTAGATCATGTTATTATGTCAGATTGGAGGCAAGAAAAAGGGATCTGCCGTGAGATTGTAATGCCTGCTAACAAGGAACCAATTAATGACGGGAAGCCCTCCACACCCCACTCCCATCCCTCCTTTCGCCAGCCTTCTCCTCCCTACAACTGTCGGCGAAAAGACGAAGATACATAATAATGCACAAACACCGCTGATCTGGACACTTGCTCATCCTTTGGACCGTGGCGGGGGTGGAGTGGGGGTGAGGGGCGCACTTTGATGAAAAAACTGGAAGATAGGGTTTTCCAGAAGCAGTTCTCAGCGGGGAACATCAGTTTACATCTAAGATTCTTACGTTTACTGGACAATGGCTTTAACACTGGCTGACTGGACAATAACACTAGATATTGCGCTGGCCAAGAATGCACTACACTGCGAAGTTCTTCTTCGTCTGTTGATGTTGTTGTTGTTGTTGTTGTTGTTGTTGCCTTTAAAGAATCATGTTACTGAATTGACTGGACAAATGCCCTAGTTGGCCCTGTCGGTCACAAGAATGCATTATGCAACGAAGTTCTCTTCCTGTTGTTGTTGTTGCCTTCAGAGAATCACTGAATGACTGGACAAAAGTCCTAGCTCAGTGACCCTGTACAAAGAATGCATTACACTGACATGTTCTTCTGAACTGAGCTGTTTTTTGTTTTGTTTTTAGATAAAGCAGTAACGGCTGCCGGCTGTCGGCCTCATTGTGAAAACAACAATACATTTTCTCTAGCTTCCGTGACTGTTAGCAATTCACGGTCGACCGTCCTCCAGCACTGACTATACTAGTCTGTGTTTGATGTTTTCCGAGTCTAAAGGCTTTAGTCGTCGCTGGAGCACGTGGCCACATACACCATGTGATAATCTGTCTTTATTGCCTGCAGGCTTCAGTAAGCTGACGAGTGATTGGTGGGGAGGAAACAGCGGCGGGTCAATACAGAACGGTACCGAGCAAGTGTGACCAGAATACTTATCAACCCTTGCAGAAGGTTCAAGTCTACAAATCAGTATCAACCAAACGGTTACCCCCCTCCCCCTCTCTCTCTCTCTCTCTCTCACACACACACACACGCACGCACGCACGCACGCACGCACACACACACACACACACACACACACACATCAGTATAATTATAGACGATGCCGGTGACCAGCTGGGAACACGCAAACTACAGTACTTTCCACACCTGGACTATTCAGGGAGTAATTTATCGCCAACGAAGCGTGACTGCGACTTTTTGCGTATGGCATCAGCAAATGCTCGGCTAACAGATAAAAAGTCGGTCACTTGAACGATAACTGCTTATCTTATCTTGATAATGTGGGGATTATGCGGGCCTTCTTCGCAACTGCCTGGCTCAAACCGCCGTGAGCGAACTCAGCACGCACGCTCACATGAATAACACGCATTCCCATGCACATGGGACATCAACGCACCACAATGACGTGGTGCGAAGAGTCAGCTCAGTTGTTTCAGTTTTGGAATTTAGAATTGCGTTTATTTGTAGTTTTGTGGGCTGAAAATATTCAAAGCAGAGGGGAAGGAAGCCGGAGTACCTGGAGAGAACCCCCGACGACCGGCCCGAACGAACGGCACCGGCGCCATATGCCAGACAGAAAAAATTCTGTGTCCCATGTGGGACTCGAACCTGACCTCTCGCGATGGACGTAAGGTCTTCAGCCACTAGACTACCGACCGCCTCATCTTATCTTATTGTGATCTTCTTTTATTGCGATGGGGATGGCCTTTATCGTACAACTTGGCTAGACAGTCAGACAAAACATTAAATCATATAATGTAAATCGTTAAAGTTTATGACGGCATGTCTGCGTTTTGTCGATATGACCTTGGCTTAAACTATGCTCTCTCTCTCTCTCGCTCTCTCTCTCTCTCTCTCTCTCTCTCCAGACGATACAAACACTTAGAGTTGCTCAACAACCCGGAATATTCCCATATCCTGAAGAAGTAGGTAAGTGTGTGTATCAGGTGGTGTGTGTGTGTGTGTGTGTGTGTGTCTCTCTCTCTCTCTCTCTCTCTCTCACACACACACACACACACACACACACACACACACACACACACACACACACTGAATGTGACATCTCACGTTTGTTTGTTTGTTTGTTTGTTTTTTCCACTGTGCACAGTTTGACATTCCTGAACCATTTGTCATACGCTTTCCATAGTGCTAGAAAGATCATCCTTGGTGCTTGACGTTTTAAATCTTCTCTGTAAGACCCACCCTTGCCATAGTCTAGATCTACCGTCATCTTGGGAAAGGGTCTAAGTGATATGGATTTTAGAGGCGCTTAGGGTTTTTTTTTTTTTTCCAGTTGATTGTAGAGATTCTGCGATAAACAGTATGGCCGCATCTCCACTACACATGACACACCAAGCTGTTTTGGAGTACAGGGGCGCCGAAACCAGGGGGGCAGGGGGGCAGCTGCCCCCCCTGTACCCAAGCAGGGGGGCAAGAGTGTCTTTTTGCCCCCCCCCCCCCCCTGGAAAATCAGGTGACTATGGCAAGAGGGGGGGGGGGCAAAGCCATACTTATGACAAGCTCAACGAAAATTTCAATTATAACAACTTTAGCAACGGCGGTTCACGAATTAAGTGAGAGAGAGAGAGAGAGAGAGACAGAGACAGAGAGAGAGAGAGAGTGGATGGGTGTTTGGGGGGGGGGTAACGTCCTTTTCCACCACATACGGGTGATATCAAAGACTGAGCAACGATGAAAAAGCCAGCACAAATATTTGGCCCCAGCCGCCGGGATACGAACTCACGCTCCGAGCATTAGAAGTCCAACGCAGAGAGAGAGAGAGAAAGAGAGAGGGGAGAGAAAGAGAGAGAGAGAAGAGGGGGGGGGAGGCCTCAGTTGGCCAGTGAGCATTTTCATTACAGATGATGTACAGAAAAAGATAATTATTTGTCCTACAGTCTGGTCTGACACTGTGAAGCTGAACAACAACATAGTAGAGATCTCTGTCAGCCAGAACTCACCACCCTTACAAGCAAGATAAGATTATGTGGACCTCTATAGCACAAGCCATAACTTGATGGTATTCCCCCCGTCAGAGGCCGCCCTTATTATTTTCCCAGTAGGTGGCAAGCTGCCCCTCCCCCCCCAAACCCCCCTTCTTGAGAAACGACCTATTGACGTACGGCTCTTGGGTTTGGGATACCCCCGCAGCGCCTTGATCGGGTGACGTCTTTTGTTAGGTGTTTGTTTGCAGTTTAATTCGTTTTTATTGCTCTTGACCTATACTGTCGGCCGGTTCACCTTTCATGTCGTGCGTGAGTACCGTGCATTCAATTTGAAGACTCTATTAACGGCAATAGCGGCTAGAGGCTTTGGAAAACGGTTAAAAGGGAAGTCCATGGTACATGATTTCTGGAAGTACCGTTCCAGGCCCAAGGCAATTCATGGTTTGTATTAGAGAAGAAAGGGCCAGAGTCGCTCCCTGCTGTTAGCTATACAGTGTTTTGAGGTAGAAGTCATGAATCACTGTTCGGAATGGTTGAGTGTTTAACTAGCAGTTAGCGTCTTATGAAAATGCGCGGTTATCACGCAGAATACAGAGTCTGGTTTTTGTCAGTGGAAGTGGCACTAATCACGATATAGGCCGAGGATTAGTGAGTGTAGTGGGGTGTGTTATTAACGTGTAATCATTCTGACCGTGACCGTTATGAAAATAACATATTCCACTCGCAGTAAGGTGAAAGAGACTATGACCTTAACCACGTGGTGTCCTTACTGAACCCTAGTCTGACTGTAACCGTTATGAAAGTTTCATCAGTAAGCATGAAGAGTTTCTGAACTTAACCCTGTGGTGTTCTCTTTATACCTTACTCTGACAGTGACCGTTACGGAAGTAACATACATTTCAAGTCAAGTTTATTTACCACACCGGCCAACATACATCATGATCACTCGCACACAAGTTTTACAGGACTCAGCCATACATACATACATACATACATAAATACACACACACACACACACACACACACACACACACACACACACACACACACACACACACACACACACACATACATACATACATACATACATACATACATACATACATACCACGTACAAATATACAAATATACATAATAGAATGGAATGGTATGGGATGGGGTATGTCTAATACACATGCATACCTACATACAAACATACATACAAACATACATACACACATACATGCATACATACATACGTACAACGTAAATTTGTCAGAAGTTCATAAGTAAGCATGAAGAGTGTGGTCTTCCTATTGCACCTGAGTCAGACAGTGGCCGTTATGGAATAACATAGGTCAGTTGCGGGTGGAGGGGTGTTGGGGGGGGATTTAATTTCCTTTTCCACCACATACGGGTGATATCAAAGACCGGGCAACGAATACCGTAACCCCACGCCCTCTGAATAGCAATACTTCTCCGTTTGAAATTAACCAGTCGTTGTACAAAAGCCAACTGAGCCATTAGAAGTTTGTAGCAGGTACTGGGACTACAGTGACTGCTCAAAAGCTATTTTACATTTACATGACTCTTTCTTCAATACATTACTGATCTAGGACAAAGCAAACAATATTCTTCTGGCCGAGAATCTCTCTGTTGTACAATACAGAACGGCCTAGAACATACAGGAAGAAAGAAAGATAGAACGAAAGAAAGAAAGAAAGAAAGAAAGAAAGAAAGAAAGAAAATAGTGAAATTAAGAAGAAAGAACGACTTTTTCTGTGAATATAACAAAGCTGACACCGAGAGAGAAATGGGATATACCTCAGTGGACAGGACCGCAGACGATTATTTCCGTTTGTAATACCCGTCTCAGTTCATCAGACGTTGGATATAGGCCTGTGCCGCTCTCGAGATAGACTCGGGATGTCTGGAAAGACACTCAGGAATGTATCCCAGAGGACGCTTTTAGTATGGATAGAGTACGGATACGGAAATAACCGGTAACGGCTCCACCTCTTCGGGTCGTCTGATTTTGACGCATCTGAGCACTCAGAGAGATAATACGTGATAAATAAATATGGTTTCAATCAGCTGCGGATTTGCAGTGTTTTCTGTGCGGATCATGTGGGTAGTCGTGCGACTCAGGTGCCACAGTTTGCGCAGAAATGGTTACTGTCGTATTGTTTCTGGAGACCGGGTGGGGTGGGGTGGGTGTTTGTGTTTCAGTTTTAGATAAAACAGGCCAGATTTACGGTACCTTGACGGCTGTCACTGCAACAAACACGAGTATAATCAAAGTGCAACACTCCCAATAAGCCACATTTAAATGGATTAATTTTTTTTTTAAGTGAAGCCACTTACTTTGCAGGGTGGGTGTTTAGGAATTTAACGTCCTTTTCCACCACATACGGGTGATATCAAAGACGGGGCCACGATGAAACAGCCAGCACACATATTTGGCCCCAGCCGGGATACGAACTCACAACCCGAGCATTAGAAGTCCAACGCTCTATTATTCGGCCACCCCGGCTACCCGGGTAGAGGGTACACTTCCAACGTGGTACTAGCCACATAAGTTTGTATGCGGATCCATGATGTGTTGTGAAAATCGACGCGAGTGTTACACCGGTTCAAAGGTTTCGACGATGATCGCTACCGCGCAAAACCGTAATAGTATGTCTCAAATACCAGCATGCACACGTCTTTTTTTGTCTGCCCCAACTCTTTGCCGGCTCCAGCGGTGTTTCTCACAGGTCACGGGTGGAATCCACGGAGGGCTCGGAAGCTGGGGCAATTTTTATTATGCATGATAATGGGGATGAGGATGATGGTAAGATGATGCTATGGAGGTCCATGTGGTTTGGGATTGCGGGACAGGACCGCATTCCACGCTTCCTGTCATAAATATCCCGGCGTTCACCAGGCCCGGGAACTGCGGCACCCTGCGGTGCCGGCCGTGTGATCAACTGATCATTCACATCATAAGACGTGCCATACCAAGGGAAGCACCCCCCAAAGTCGCACCCGTGAAGTGGGTGAATCTCGGTTGTGTGGCAACAGCCTCCCCCCTTGGGCCCATAGCACACCCGCTCTGGGTAGGAGCCGACCTAGGTAGGCAAAATCCCGCTTGCCTCGGCTGGGACTCGAACCCGGGTCTCCCGGTCCATGGACCGAAGTGCTAACCACTACACTACGGGGGCCGGTTGCATGCACACGCGTTTGTATTGTAGCAACGCGTTAGTCAAAGTCATTGTCTAGTGGATAAACGGCCCGCTTTCTCAGTTTCACGCCGAAGCTCGTTGGAAATTACTCAGTGACACTTGGATTAAAAAAAAAAAAAAAAAACGGAAACAGTAGGTGCTACAGCTTGGAAACACTCTGTCTTGGTGGTGCTAGTATTTGGAGTGTAGCAGCTCCGGAAACACTCTCGTTCATTTAGTTAGAGAGAGATTGAAATTGAAATAACTTTATTTGAAAACGGTGGAAGTTTTGGTTTTGCAACCAATTTTAAAAATTGCCATTTTGAAAAAAAAACAAAAAACAAATAAACGAAAAAGCCAAAATGATCGAACATACTTAAAACTGGAACTTCACACACACACACACACACACACACACACACACACACACACACACACACACACACACACACACACACACACACACACACACACACACAATTACCGCATGCATGAACTAGTCTATCCACGTGTATGTAAACGTGTGCTACCTATAGAGAGAGAGAGAGAGAGAGAGAGAGATTTATAAACCAACACTCCTTGTGTGATCTCATGTGTTTATTCGTTTGCTGAAGACAAATCTCCTTTTATGGACAATAATAACGTTATCTGCACCTGGTGTATTTTTGACTACACCGCGTGGACTCACCCAGTCGATAGCGGCCGGGTAATGAGCATTTTAAAATCTCGCCATCAGTCAGTCTCTACTTCTGTGGCCGCCACAGCACTGACCGTCACGACGTTACCGGTTTTGCGGGAAAATGGCGTTGTTTCAGGATCTCATGCAGTTCCCCCCCCCCCCCCCAAAAGACGTCAAGTACTATGTCGCCGGCGGCAAGCCGCACCTCCTATCCTTTCGCCCAAAACTATACGACATTGACCTTTACAACTTAACTTGACGATTAATCGATATACAATACATATTGTTAGTCGTCGGAATGCCATGAATAATAGATAATGCTATGAATTGACGACGGATGGCCCTCGTGTTTCCTCGGTGGTGAAAATCCATAACTTGAGTCGTGTAAGATCTGTATGATCTCTTATAGTGGTACGTTCGCTGGGGACAGCAGTCATCGGTCTTGTTCCAGGTTATAGATTGTAAATGAGGTCAACGGTTAAGAACACACGCGGAAGGCTTCGTTTGGCGTTTTGGACTGATCGGTTGGTTGGTTATTCAGGAGTAAGGACACAAACTGACCGTGGGGGTCATGTTCGGTGTTTGTTTGATGTACCCTGTTTGGCAAGTGTGCTAGTCTGTAGTGATTTTTGTTGTCATGAAAAAGCGTGATTTTCGTGTTATATAGGTCAAGGTGCATGGCAGAGGCAAGGGTGGGTGGGTGTTTGGGGGTTTAACGTCCTTTTCCATCACACACGCGTGATATCAAATACGGGGCAACGATGAAAAAGCCAGCACAAATAACAAAAAGAGGCAAGCTGCCAGTGAAGCTGGGACTTTTTGCACAGAGGTGGGACACAAGCGAGGCAAGCGGGTTTGTGTGAACTGCCTCTCTGGCCTAAAGAGAAAGTAGACGTGCATTACTCCAGTGAGGCCTGAGCGGAAAGGAGACATTCAATTTTTTTTAAACCCCTGAGGTATTCAGGAAATGGTCATGTAAATGTAAAATAGCTTTGTCATTTGAGCAGTTACTTTAGTCCCAGTACATGCTGCACACGTCTAATGGCTCAGGTGCGTGCCTTTGAATGGTCTGTTCATGGTAGCAATTGTTTCTAGACTGAAGCATTTTTAGGGAGGTGAATATGATGCCTGAGGCTAATGGAGAATATAGGTCTACAGGCATTTTGAGGCCCTGTGTATTTGTGTCCTTTTGCCCTTTCTACACGGAAACTACCATCTCATGTCTGGCTTTAACTCACTTCCTACGAAGTCCAGACTTGCTGTCCCAGGTTACTATGACAACACAAACAAGAAACGATCTGGTGCACGGGCTTTCAAGAGTGCAGCTCCTTGCCTCTGGAACAACTTGCCAGCTCACCTCAAGTCAGGTTCTGCGTCAGTCATGACCTTCAGGCGGAACCTCAAGACGTGCCTTTTCTCTCAGTTCTAATTTTTTTCCTTCTTCCTCTTCCCCGACCCCAAAGGCGCCGTGAGCATGCTTACTGCATGGAAGTTCTTTTCGTAGCGCTATACAAATGGCCAATCATCATCATCAAGTAAGTTTGGGATTGTGCACTAGTGGACTCACTTTACCAAAAAATTAATTGATGTCTGCATGGATTTAACACTTTCAGCCCTACAGGAATCTAGGTCACGCATGCAGCCTCTGCCTGAGCTTTTTCCTGGCATGCCAGGCATAAGCATGGGTTACTGTTTTCTAAAGCTAATAACTCTTCACGTTCTCAATGGATTTTCTTTAAATGTGGAGGCGTGTTTGACAATATATTGTTTAATATGTGTACTGACTTTTGAACAATTTCAATTAAAACTGCGTCAGTTATTGGGGTTGAAAGTTGTAGTTTTTTCCACGGTGTGGCCTAGGACAGTAATGTGGGCCCCACTAGTCGGTACCTGGTACCGACCGCGGTAGGAAAGTGTTAAACGTGGCTTATTGGGAGTGTTGCACTTTGATTATATTCGTGTTTGCTGCAGTGACAGCCGTCAAGGTACTGTAAATCTTGCCTGTGTTATCCAAAACAAAAAATGTGTCAAAAACGTGGATTACTCGTGCGCGGTACGAAACGTGTTAAGCAGCACACACACACACACACACACACACACACACACACACACACACACACACACACACACACACACACACACACACACACACACACACACACACACACACTGTACTCAACGGTAGCCAACGTCAAAAAAAAGAAAACGTTTCTAAGAGAGTCATTTCATATAGACCCGGGAGTGGGTGTTTGGGGGTTTAACGTCCTTTTCCACCACATACGGGTGATATCAACGACGGGGCAACGATAAAAAAAAGCCAGCACAAAAACTTGGCCCCAGCCGGAATACGAACTCACGATTAGAAGTCCAATGCTCTACCGTTCGGCCACCCCTGCTCCCCTCATATAAACCCGTATGTTGAACAATACAACCATGATGAAAGTGGATTTCTGTCTGATTGTTACGACTGTAGAAGAGCGACAAAGAAGACTGAAATTTTGAAAAGTTGTTACGAGTGTAGTCGTAGCTCGGGCAGAATGTGTTAATTTACGGGTTTTTTTGTTTGATTGTTGTTGTTGTTGTTGTTGTTGTTGTTGTTGTTGTTGTTACTACATACGGGTGATAACAAAGACAGAGCAACGACGAAAAAGCCAGCACAAGTATCTGGCATCCACTGCACAAGTATCTGGCATCCACTGCTACCGGGATTCGAACGCGCGTCACGACCCGAGCATTGCAAGGCCAACGCTCTACCACTCGGCTACTGCCGCGGTTCCTCTGGGTGTTCTGCCCACGACTGTGTAATAGTGCTTATCTCTCTCTCTCTCTCTCTCTCTCTCTCTCTCTCTGTCTACATGCGCACTTTCTTTATATGTATGTTCCTTACACTGTATGTTGTTTAACCTTTTGTTTTTCTACTTACTACTTTTTTTTAGTATTAGCAACGGCAAGTTTGCAAACTGACGAACCTTCTCTGCAAAAACTTTTACCGTTGATAAATAAAGTTTCATCATCATCATCATCATCATCATCATCTCTCTCTCTCTCTCTCTCTCTCTCTCTCTCTCTCTCTCTCTCCCCCCCCCCTCCCGCCCACCCCCATCTCTACCCACACACACACCCATCTCCACCTCCCACCCGCCTATTCTCGTGCCTTGGAGACCAAGAGTGATCTGCCTGAAATGCTGTCGGAAAATCGACTTGAAACTGCCGCAGGCGGGAATTCTGGAACTCTTTTCCTCTGGTCCTTTCTTGCAGGCGCTTCCATTGTGGTCCTGGATTCTTCTTCGCCTCAAGTCCTGCCTCTCCAATTTTCTCTGTCTTCACCGCGGGTGTCAGTCAAGATGGCGCGCCGCTTTTCCCGTGCTAACTGGATTCAAAAGTTTTTTTTTTTTTTAATTTTGGTGGACCTCATCAATTACATCAGTTCCGTTGCTTCGCATTAGAATTTTTTTTTCAAAGACCTGAATTAACTTTGTTGTGTTGTTGAAAGTGTGTGTGTGTGTGTGTGTGTGTGTGTGTGTGTGTGTGTGTGTGTGTGTGTGTGTGTGTGTGTGTGTGTGTGTGTGTGTGTGTTCTTATATTGCAAATTTTACTCATGTGTTTTCTACCTTTTATAGTCTTTTCTTTAGTCACTGATTTTGTAGTGCCTTTTTGTGTAGCAACGGCTGATTGAAAACTGACCAATGTATGGCCAAATCTTTTCCGTTGTAAAATAAAGTTTGTTCGTTCGTTCGTTTGTTCGTTCGTTCTCTCACACAGAGCTGTCATCATCGAAAACATTTTGAATGAAGTAACACTCCGCCGTCTTGATTGACCCAAGTGCAGAAAAAGAAAACTGGAAAGAAGCACCGGAGAAAACTTCCCGCCATCTCCATCAACCACCCCGCGTCTCTGGCCATGGCTGCTTCGCTACGCTTAGCTGTTCTTGTCTGGGGGTTTTCTTCTTGCTGTGTTTAACTTTGAATTAGGACTAGGGGAACGGGACACCGGCCTTCGTGGGTAATTCTGTTATTATTGCTGGAACCGAACCTGATCTTGGTCAATTCTGGGAAGTGGTGCTAGGAGTGTTGGCGTTGTCAGGGAGTTCCTCGTGTTTGTTTTCCTGTTACGTGAGTGTGTCGAGGTTGTCGCGTACTGTAGTGTCGTTGGTGTTGGTAGTGGTGGTGGTGGTGTGACTGGGTGGTTGGTGGGGGGAGGTGGGAGGGGGGCAGAGGGGTGTGTGTGTGTGTGTGTGTGTGTGCGTGCGTGCGTGCGTGCGTGCGTGCGTGCGTGTGTGTGTGTGTGCGTGTGTGCGTGCGTGTGTGCGTGTGTGCGTGTGTGTGTGCCTTCCTGCCTGCGTGCATATGCGTGCGTATCTGGTCACAACAAATCCTACTGTCCTCCTTACCCGTTGAATCACGCAGATCGATTAATTCGTTTTCTCTGTGTAAACATTCGTGAAAGCATCCTGTTAATTTACTTTTTTTTATGAATAATGTAAATACACCACACGAACAAGAGAGAGAGAGAGAGAGAGAGAGAGAGAGAGAGAATTGTTCTGTGCACTTTCACTTGCTGGAGTACTTAATTACCCGTTGCTCTCATCGTTCACTACGCAGTTATTCCAAGGTGGACGCCAACCCACACAAAGGGAAGTAAATCAGCAAAGGTCACAGAGTACGACCACACACACACACACACACACACACACACACACACACACACACACACACACACACACACACTGGCGTACGCACGCGCACACACACACACACACACACACACACACACACACACACACACACACACACACACACACACACACACACACACACACACACCGTGACACACACACACACACACACACACACACACACACACACACACACACAGAGAGAGAAAGAGAGAGAGAGAGAGAGAGAGAGAGAACATCGCATATCCTATTCAAGTCAATACAATATTCACATTAATTTTGTTGCACTTGCCGTTATTCTATGCTCTCCCCTGTTACTGCACCACTGGGATTGTCTCCCTTTGCGACTTCGTTTCCAGCCATCCAGATTTACGGGGTTTCGCGTCCGACCGCGCGTTCATAATGTTATACCCCTAGACAGCAGGAAAGATATCTATATTTTCCACTTGCAGAGTAGATGACATCTTAGTACTGCGACCGGAAAAGTGGCTGCTCCCTACGGAAGCAAAAGGCAATAAGCGAGATAGAGCTGTGTCTCTCTGCGATCTTTTATTCTTTAACAAACTCGAGTGCTTGTACCCCGTTTTATTTCAGACTCATCTGCTTTGTATCAAAGCAGAGCTTTGTTAGCTTTATTTGTGCAATGCTTTAGCTTCATTTTTCTCGTTTATCGCCGTTGTTGTACACACTGTATTGTATTAATGACTACTTGTTGTTGTTCTAATATTGTGTTCATGCCCTGAAACGAACAGACTGGCCGAACAGAATAAATGATTCATCATTCATTTCTCTCTCTCTCTCTCTCTCTCTCTCTCCAACCTCCTCACTCACTCCCTTACGCATCATCCTTCTTACAACTCGTTTCTCCCTCACACGCACGCACGCACGCACGCACACACGCACGCACGCACGCACGCACGCACGCACGCACGCACACACACACACACACACACACACACACACACACACACACACACACACACACGAACCTCATTCACCCACTCACGCACTTGCTCATCTATTCACTCAGCCAAGGGCAACAAACCTTCTGAATCAACTCACCCATTCAGTCATCCACCAACTTTTCCTACTCACTCACTCACTCACTCACTCACTCATGCACGCACTCACTAACCCACCAACCTTCTCAATCACACCTTCACTCACTCACAGTTCATCCGTAAACGTTACTTACTTAATTACCAACCGACCTTCTCACTCACGCACTCACTAACCCAACGACCTTTTGTCTTCACTCACTCACTCAATCACTCACTCACTCACGGTTCACCCGTAAACCTCACTTACTCACTAACCCACTAACCTTCTCACTCGCTCGCTCACTCACTTACCAACCGCCCTTCTCACACACTCACTCACTCACTCACTCACTCACTCACCGGCCTTCTCAATCACACACTAAATCACTAACCCACTCACGTATCTACTGTCTGTCTCACTTACCAACCGCCCTTCTCACTCACTCACTCACTCACTCACTCAGCGGCCTTCTCAATCACACACCAACTCACACACTCACGCCGGCATCTACTGTCTGTCTCATTTCCAGAAACCCTTCAAGGGGAATTCAGCGAACCCCTAAACTTTTAAATGTTCCATCAATCCAGCATTTTTTTTCGCTGGATTGTAAGTTACTTCATTTCGCTCACCTCCTCTGGGTGGATGGAAACAAGATGTGCGGACACCAGGGCCAGAGCTGGTCGCCTGGTAATGGAAATCTCTTTTCAGCGGGAGGGCTTTTACTGGCCAAAGAGGTTGCATTATCCACTTAATCCTTTTTCTCCTTCGGAATGGTCCTGCTCCATACTCTACGGCTAATGCTAGGGGGATGAGGAGGGAATTAGTCCTGAAAATGAAAAAAAAAATTAGAATCTCTCTGTTTCTGTCTCCGTGTGCATGTGTGTGTGTGTGTGTGTGTGTGTGTGTGTGTGTGTGTGTGTGTGTGTGTGTGTGTGTGTGTGTGTGTGTGTGTGGTGTGTGTGTGTGTGTGTGTGTGTGTGTGTCTCTCTCTCTCTCTCTCTCTCGTCTCTTTCTCTC
>JACVVK020000014.1:77500-110000 GCA_018292915.2 Batillaria attramentaria | reverse complement strand
CACACACACACACACACACACACACACACACACACACACACACACTGAGTCTGTACACCACCTCCGCCCGCCCCCCACCCCCAACCCCCCTACACACACACACACACACACACACACACACACACACACACACACACACACACACACACACACACACACACACACACACAGAGTTTTCTAAGTTTGTCGCAGACGATTTCAGGTCAACGCGCTGTTTTGCTGTTCAGAAATTGCTGGAAAATTTTGTTGACATCACTTTCTGCAATTCCTTCGTTTGCACTTTTTTTTTCTGTTCTGTTCCTCCGGGCAGTGCACGACAGGAACTGTTTTCGTCAGTCTGAACGAAAAACCGAGCCATTTGAAAGGCTGCATAATTTTTTTTCCTCTAAACCCTTGGTGCCTACGAGGGGTGTGTGTGTGTGTGTGTGTGTGTGTGTGTGTGTGTGTGTGTGTGTGTGTGTGTGTGTGTGTGTGTGTGTGTGTGTCTGTCTGTCTGTCTGTCTGTCTGTCTGTCTGTCTGACAAGCGGGGCGCCGGGATAGCCGAATGGTGGAGCGTTGGACTCTCAGTGCTGTGGTCGTTAGTTCGAATCCCGGCTGTGGCCAAGTATTTATCCTGGCCTTCCTCTCGTTGCCCCGCCTTTGATACCACCCATACGTGGCGGAAAAAGGACGTTAAACTCCCAAACACCCACCCCACCCCCACCCTGTCTGTAAAGCACCCCCCACCCACGCACCCCCCTTCCCCACCACTGAGCTCTCTCTTTCAGAATGCAGGTACTTTTTCTATCCCTTCAGTGTCACAACCACCATCACCCCACCCCTTCCCAATGCCTCATTATCTTCCGCTCACAGTATTGACCATTGCTTCATTTCCCTCCTTTTTTCACAGTCAGTCTCCCGGGTCCTGTCGGGAGTCGAGACTTGTGCATGCATAATTAATTACTTGCCATTGCCTCTCTGCTTTCCAATTCAGTCCTCTGTCTCTTCGGTTATCTAACCTTCGCACTACAAACACGATGACTTGTCTCAGCGAGTAAAACCTCTCCAGATGTAAAGGTCCGTAAAATGACATGTCTGGTTTCACAAATGGCACAAAGCTGTTTGCTTTTTTTTTTTTTGGGGGGGGGGGGGGGGTCCTTGATTTTCTCTACCCCACCTCAGCTGCTGTGTAGTATTCCTCCCAAGATCAGGGGGTGGAAACCACGGAGGGCTGAAAAGACGGGGCAATTTTTATAATGCATGAATGAGGAGGATGGTATGGGGGTTCCAAGCAGAGTGCCTGCCCCAGCCCCATGGCTGAATGGCAAGCCAGATCAGGGCCCGTATGTAAAAGTTGAGGTTAATTTAACCCTCGGCTACGGGCCTTACCCAGACTAGGACAAAAGAAACCCAAAAGCAAAATTAAAATTTAAAAAAAGGAAGCGAAGAAAGGAAGAAAAAATCCTTCTATAACGGTATCTGCTGGTCTTGTCTGTTTGACCACTTGCCAGCACTGACCGCATGGAGCAAACAACGTCATCGTGCAAAAGAGAGCGGAGTTTGTCAGCTTCAAAACTATACTTTAGTAACGAATATGACAATTGCAGACTAACACACAAATAAACCGTTTTGCTAGTTCTGTGTTTCATAGTTTCTGATGTCATGACTTAGAATAAAAATAGAAAGTTGGCGATCCCATGTATGGGACCTCTGTCAAGCCTTGTTATAATTATAATAATAATAATGAATTGTACTTACATAGCGCAAAATTCTCACAAAGTGACTCAATGCGCGTACTCCCGCACTCATACCAACAAATGTACACACACACACACACACACACACACACACACACACACACACACACACACACACACACACACACACACACACACACAGAGCAGCTGAATTAGGAGGAGGTAAGTGGGCCTAGTCGAAAGCCAGCCGGAACAGATACGTTTTCAAGTCAGACTTGAAACGATCTATATCCGACTGGTCTCTCAAGCCGGCAGGTAGTGCGTTCCAGAGTGACGGGGCAGTAAACGTGAAGGCTCCAAATGGGGTTAAAATGGAGTTAAAACTGATGTAGATTTTTCGATCGCATGGGCGAACTTGATAATAGTGCAACTGCATCCAAACACAAACATTTTCTCAGAACTGTAAATTAAGGCTTGAAATCCAAGAAATGGCGAATTTCAATTTTCCCGGACACGTCCTAAGTTTCCTGTTACGGGTGTTCGGAGGGACACTTGCCTGTTTTGTGTTGTGTCCTGTCTGCTGTAGCAGGTGTGCGTGTATTATATATGTGGCCATTTTCACTCAGGTTGCTCGAATGTTGAAGAAGACATGCAGTATTGACTGTCTCTGGCACAGATTTTCGCCTTTTTTCCCCTCATGCCCCTGTATGTATATAGTTTATTTTTTATACAGAAAGATGGAAGGGGCTGGGAGGGAGGAGGGGGGGGGCAGAGACGGACAGACAGAGACAGAAGCTCGGGGTAGGGAAACAGAGAGAGAGAGAGAGAGAGATCTTTAGGGAACAACAACTACTGGGCGCTGACACTTTTCTGGACAGGGAAGAAAACTTTAAATCCTTTTCATTACGGAAAGAGAAAGACAGAGAGACAGACACAAACACAAAGACAGACAAGGAATCAGAGTATTTGGTGGTGTTGTTTTGTTTTGTTCCTTGTTGTTGTTTTTGTTGTTGTTGTTTTGTTCCTTGTTGTTGTTTTTGTTGTTGTTGTTTTGTTCCTTGTTGTTGTTTTTGTTGTTGTTGTTTTGTTCCTTGTTGTTGTTGTTGTTTTGTTCCTTGTTGTTGTTTTGTTCCTTGTTGTTGTTGTTGTTTTGTTCCTTGTTGTTGTTATTGTTGTTTTGTTCCTTTTTGTTGTTGTTTTGGCAAGGATAGTTTGCCAGACAAGTTCTAACGAACATATATCAATCCTGTCATCATCATCATCATCATCAGCTCTCCCGTATCTACGACGAGAATGTCTTCATGTAATAATTATTGATTTGACCTGAAACACCTCTCTCTCTCTCTCTCTCTCTCTCTCGTCCACATTCACACGCACGTGAACACTGTGACAGCGTCTCACTTCAAACTCACGAGCGAAGTCAACAAATACGGCACGATCCCAAGTTGGAGGGATGACTGAGGGTGCTGGGAGTGGAGGTAGCATGGGAAGGGGGGTGCAGTGGAGCGAGGATGGGGAGGGGCGTCACGTAATCGGTTTTCCAAACAAACTAGAAGACGACCGCAAGGAAAAAATAAAAAAAGGTTCGGTACAAATCAATGAATTGACAATCATCACAAAATCTCACGAAGCTATTTGCCGACACAATCCCTTGCGGCAATGAAATTACCCTGGACGTAAACATTGCTACCTCACACACACACACACACACACACACACACACACACACACACACACACACACACACACACACACACACACACACTACTACTACTACTACTACTACTACTACTACTACTACTATTACTACCCATCCAACCCCACCCTCCACTTTTCGCCCCTAATTCAACCCCATCCCTAGCCCCCCACCCCTAGCCCCCACCCCCATCCCGACCCCTCAACCCCCTTCTTCCGCAGCTGAGATCACGTAACCGCCGGGCCTGCTGTTCGATTTGATCCCGTTTGGAGGGCGAAACAAGAAAAGATAACCGCCTTAAATCCTGCCAGCGTCACTTCCCCTTCAATAAACCCACGGCAGAGGAGCAGGCAACTCTGGTGTCCGCTCCAGAGTGCTCTCCCTTTCGCCTTTAATTGCGAAATTTGCATGGCGAACGTATTCCATTGTCGGGTCGGCGTTCGATTTTGGCCCGTGCTTTGAATCTATTATCTGTAATGCCTGTGTTGATATTTCACAAGAGGAGGGAAAGGATTGGGAGGGGAAGGGGGGGAGGGAGGCAAGGGGGGTTGTGACATCATCTTAAAAGAAGCTTCGTAAGCCCTTAAAAAGGAAGAAGAGGAGGGACGGAAAGGGGGAAAAAATGAAATAAAAACATTCACCAGGAAGGCGAGATTAGCTGGAACAGAGACAACAAAAAGCTGTGGACTTTCCGTGAAAATGCGCGAAGGAAATGTCCTGTCAATGTATGCAAGCTCATATCTTCCATTCACCCCCCCCCCCCCCCTCCCATTTCCCAGCTTCGGCCTCCACCCACCAGTCTGCCCCCGCCCGTCACCTACACACACACACACACACACACACACACACACACACACACACACACACACACACACACACAAACGCACCACCGCCTCTCTCTCTCTCTCTTTTCCACACACATACTCTCTCTCTCTCCCTCTCCCCCCCCCCCTCTCTCTCTCTCTCTCTCTCAGATGGTAACAGAACTGATGTCGCTGCTCTCCATTCTCACCCAATCGAGACGTTAGCTAGCCGTTCCATGACACCCCAACAATTAATAAAAACAAACAAACAAACAACAACAACAACAACAACAACACACACACACACACACACACACACACACACACACACACACACACACACACACACACACTAACCTTTCACAGAGACGGGGGAAAAAAACCCTTCATGGCATACACTCCTTGTACTCCTGACGGTTTTTTTTGTTTTTTTTTTTGCTGCCCCAACTCTTTTTGCCAGCTCCAGTGGTGTTCCTCCCAGGTCTTGGGTGGAATCCACGGAGGGCTCGGAAGCTGGGACAATTTTTATTATGCATGATGATGGAGATGAGGATGATGGTAAGATGATGCTATGGAGGTCCGTGTGGTTTGGGACTGCGGGACAAGGCCGCATTCCACGCTTCCTGTCATAAATATCCCGGCGTTCACCAGGCCCGGGAACTACGGCACATTGCGGTGCCGGCCGTGTAATCATCCACATCATAAGACGTGTCATACCAAGGGAAGCACCCCCAAAGTCGCACCCGTGAAGTGGGTGAATCTCGGCTGTGTGGCAGCAGCCTTCCCATTGGGTCCATAGCACACCCGCTCTGGCTAGGAGCCGACCTAGGTAGGAAAAATCCCGCTTGTCTCGGCTGGGATTCGAACCCGGGTCTCCCGGTCCATGGTCCGAAGTGCTAACCACTACACTACGGGGGCCGGTACTCCTGACGGTCTTATTCAATAACGGAAGACATGCTGCATGCACTTTCAAATATCAATCATGGCAGATTATCCTGTGAGAACATGAGAGGATTAGGAGCAGAGCGAACGCGTCCATTTCAAACAAAAATGCGTGAGAGAACACAAATCTTTAAGCTTCTGTGCCTCGCTTTTCGTCGCTGTAAGAACTTAGCAAAGGTTCATGCAAGGTTTATATTTGTGCTTTGGAAAGTTACGCCTATGGAATTAACTTAGAAGAAACAAAATCGATTTAACGCATAACGTACGGAGCACGGGGATGATTAGTTCGGGTAACCCATGAGTGTTCGGGGAAGACACATCCAGGAGAGAGGGGTGGGTGGGTGGGTGTTTGGAAGTTTAACGTCCTTTTCCACCACATAAGGGCGATATCAAAGACGGGGCAACGATGAAAAAGCCAGCACAATATTTGGCCCCAGCCGGGGTTCGAACTCACGACCCGAGCATTGGAAGTCCAACGCTCTACCATTCGACCACCGCGGCTCCCCCCAGGAGAGAGGGGCTCCCATGACTAGGGGATGATAATAATGATAAGGAGAAGAAGAACAACAAGAAGACGGTTAAAGAACAAGAAAAAGAAGAACAAGAAGAAGAAGAAGAGTGTGGGTGTTTGAGTGTTTGGGAGTTTAACGTCCTTTTCCACCACATAAGGGTGATATCAAAGACGGGGCAACGAGGAAAAAAGGCCAGCACAAATATTTGGCCCCAGCCGGCGGGATTCGAACTTACGACCCGAGCATTGAGAGTCCAACGCTCTACCATTCGGCCACCCCGGCTCCCTGAAGAAGAAGAAGAAGAAGAGCAAGAAGAAGAACAACAAGAACAACAAGAAGAAGAACAAGAACAACAAGAAGAAGAACAAGAGTTAGTTATTTAGGGCTTAAACGCCGCGCAAGCAACAAAGACTAATTCGCGGCTAAAGAAGAAGAAGAAGAACAAGAAGAAGAACAAGAAGAAGAACAAGAAGATGAAGAACAATAACAGGAAGAAGAACGAGAAGAAGAACAAGAACAAGAACAAGAAGAACAAGAACAAGAAGCCAGCTTATGTTTTGGAACCGTTTCGCTTGTGAGTGTGCCTGTGCATTAACTACATGTATTAGTAAAGCTTTTAATGCGATACATTGTTATGAACACTCTGCGCGAGCGGTCAAAAATTCAAATTCTCCTACCGAGCGGTTGACTGTGCCGACAAGACTCTCGCTCAGGCCTTGTGTTATCCGCGTCACCGTGTACCCTTCTGTGGGCTCAGTTTCACCCTTTGAGATGCTGTCACCGTGCAGGTGATCGACACCACTAAAACAGGTCAGAACGATCTGTGAGCATAAAAAAAAAAAATCTTCAGTATTGGGGTCGTTAACTTAACTCAGGCTTGTCTTCTTAGATTTACTTGCACCAGGAAATAGCTCCTTGGGTGACTTCGTATGAATTAAATTTAGTCCACACCTGCCCCGCGTGCCTCCGTCATCACCAAGTGCATGAGAAGATTCAACAGCTGATCGTGAGAGGTGCAAACTTTGGCTCCTTCCGGGCTTCCGTGAGATAAGAAGAAGAAGAAAAAAAAAATCACTCAATAGCGTGACCTGCAAAAATTACATTGTGTGCTGTAAAAACCTTGAAAAAAATGCAGTTTTTATCATTTCTGAAAATTCGAGTACAGGGGACTGTAAAAAATCTAATAGATTTTTTTTTTTTTTTTTTTTTGGGGGGGGCGAAGGGGAGAAGGGCGGGTGGTATGAAGTGTGGAGGGAAGGTGGAGGGGGTGTGAGTGTAGGAGTGCCAGGGAATACGTAATAATGCTCATCTTACCATCGCTGTGCGGGAGTAAGGCCGGTGCAGGGGAGTGGGAGGGTGGGGGTGGGGGGGAGGGGGGAGGTTCAAATTGAGGGACGGGGGGGGGGAAATAAGATGGTAATGCTAATCTGACCTTCACCGCTCGCCCTCACGCTTTTTTTTTTTTAATTTTAAAAAGGTTGGAAAGGAAGGAAACAAGCGGTCTTCTCTTTTCTCTGCTTTTTGAATGACAGCGACCGCATCCCCGACGAGGAAGAGGAGGCCAAAAACGGCGTTTATCGTGTCTTTTCCCTCCTGCCTGTGCATACATTTTGGACATCAGCTGAAGTCTGATTCTTTGAGGTGCATGACACGTGCATTAAGAGGAAGCAAGCTTCGTGTTTGTTGTAAACATGTGCCTGTCCACCCTCCTCCCCCTTCCCCCGTCCCCCCTCCCTCCAACCCATATCCTCCCACCCCACTCAGCGAGTCCTCTTGAAAGGTCACATGACATGCAGCTGTTGTTTTAAATGTTTACGAAAAATCTGCCGGTAGCGGGGATCGGAGTAACTCGCGTAGTCGCCTGCATGTTGAGCTCAAACCTGGATGGTCGAGGGTTCGAGTCCGAAAACTCAACTAATTATTTGAACAGACTCTTTGTCTGTGGCTCAGTAGCTGAGATGGCCTTTACAGTGGCGAAAGAGGAATTTTTTTAAAGCTTCTTATCCTTATTCACATGTTTTAAGGGTTGTCCTCCACATTGTGAACAGAAACGGTTGAAGCGTGTCAGTGGAAGAGTTGCTGGTAGCCGTGCAAAAGTCACTTTCGGGGATGCACCCCTTGAAGCTGAAGAACTGTGTCGGTTGCGGTCAAGTTCCAAGCCAAGAATGGAAATGACTTGGCACACAGTCCAAAACCACGTGGACCTCCATAGCATCATCATGCCATCTTCTCAACCTCATCATCATGCATAACAGTTTTTAAAAAAATTGCCCCAGCGTCCGATGCCTCCGTGGATTCCATCCACGACCTGGTGGGAATACCACTGGAGCTGGAGAAGACTTTGGGCGGCAAAAAGAAAAATCTTTATCAGTGTTGTGTAACTTGGATGCTTTTTACCGAGTATGTTTTGCCGTTGCATCTGCACCAAAGGCAAGGAAAAGTACAAAATCACTTATCGCAGAGAACGACAGCACAAGTCGACGTTTCGGTAGACACTTTCTTCGGAACATACAATAACAAATGGGACGCAACGCTAACAAACAAAAGACAACTCTCTCTCTCTCCCCTTGCCACACACATAATGTTGCTTCTGGGTGTTTCATCCAATCCACCTTGCAGTCACTACCGCTTCCTTTGCCATCGGCATGAAGTCAGTGTGTGTGTGTGTGTGTGTGTGTGTGTGTGTGTGTGTGTGTGTGTGTGTGTGTGTGTGTGTGTGTGTGCGCGCGCTCGCATGCATGCGTGCATATGCATACTGTTTCCACTGGTGTCCTCTGTCTGTGTCTGTCCGTCTGTATTATACTACAGGCCTGGATTTATTTTTTTACTCTACTTCTACTGTCTTTTTTGTTTTCTTTGTTGTTGTTGTTGTTGTTGTTGTTGTTGTTGTCGTCGTCGTCGTCGTCGTCGTCGTCGTCGTCGTACACTAGTTGATGAATCCAATCCATCTCTATAAATATTATATGATCAGTACAATTTGTCAACATCGATCAGCCCCTGCTCGGCTCTGCCGTTCGGCAGCAAATAATTAAAAACCATAAAAAAAGAACTATGCTTGGCGTAATAAGACAAGTCGATTTTATTTGTGTGCGCGAAGGAAACGAGATGAATGTCTGTTTATAAAGCGGGCAAAAACACCAGTTATTGGCTTCAATATTTTCTTGTGCGTGTGTCATAAAACAGAAGACTTGAAGGCCCGAATCTGATCAGCTTGTTTATAACTCCAGCAGATTATTGGGTGGGGGTGGGGGTGGGGGAGGAGGAAGGGGGAGAGGGTGTAGGCACGGTGATGATGGTGTTAAAGCTACCCATGTTAAAATCAGCAACCGCCCAAACCAAGCACGGTTGCTCTCTCTCTCTCTCTCTCTCTCTCTCTCTCTCTCTCTCTCTCTCTCTCTCCACTTCTATAGAAAATTTCACATTATTTCTGTTTACGATTATGATCTGCATAGATGCGTGCGAATAATACTGTACATGCGTGATGTTTGTGTATGTGTGATGTGGTACGATGTGCGTGCGTGCGTGCGTGCGTGCGTGCGTGCGTGCGTGCGTGCGTGTGTGTGTGTGTGTGTGTGTGTGTGTGTGTGTGTGTGTGTGTGCTGTCCTTACTATATCCTCTTTTTTTTCTCTCTGTCTTTTTTTTTTTTTTGGTTGTTGTTGACAGTAGTGTTAGCTCATGTAGTGTAGCAACGGCAAGCTTTAAAATTGGTATGTATATGCGCCTGTAACTTCTACCGTTGTAAAATAAAGGTCCTTGTTCTTGTTCTTGTTCTTGTTCTTGTTCTCTCTCTGACTGCTAGCAGCAACCGCCGGCGTGTTTTTATGCCAGTCTCTCTCGCCTTATAATGCAAACAAGGCGATGGATTAATGGGCTGATTTGCAGGGCGTCGTCCTGTTGGCGTTCACAGCTCAATCTTTTTAACGCCTCGCTTCATGTTGGATCGACTTTCTGGAGTGACGCAGTGACACCTAACAAATGGGGGGACACTTGGAATTGAGGTCCCCTTCGTATCCCAGTGATGAAGAAGAGAGCTGCTCGAAGTGATGGTTAGTCTTCGGCGCCTGAGAATAGAGTCATTTTCTGTAGTCGAAGAGCGCTGTTTCTCCGTCTGTCTATCCGAAGGAGGAGATTGTGCAACAGCCTTTGTGAGCACACACACACAACAACAACAATGAAATGACCTTGTTACTCGTGCGCAGTGTTAGGCAGCAAAAGTGAAATAACAACGAAGAAAGAATGAAGAAATGCCTAGCTGAAATAACAATGGAGAAAGAACGAAGAAATGCCTAGCTGAAATAACAATGGAGAAAGAACGAAGAAATGCCTAGCTGAAATAACACTGGAGAAAGAACGAAGAAATGCCTAGCTGAAAATAACAATGGAGAAAGAAACGAAGAAATGCCTAGCTGAAATAACAATGGAGAAAGAACGAAGAAATGCCTAGCTGAAATAACAATGGAGAAAGAACGAAGAAATGCCTAGCTGAAATAACAATGGAGAAAGAACGAAGAAATGCCCAGTTGAAATAACAATGGAGAAAGAATGCCCAGTTGAAATAACAATGGAGAAAGAACGAAGAAACGCCCGGCTGAAATAACAATGGAGAAAGAATGAAGAAATACCCAGTTGAAATAACAATGGAGAAAGAACGAAGAAACGCCCGGCTGAAATAACAATGGGAGAAAGAACGAAGAAATGCCCAGTTGAAATAACAATGGAGAAAGAATGCCCAGTTGAAATAACAATGGAAAAAGAACGAAGAAAACGCCCGGCTGAAATAACAATGGAGAAAGAACGAAGAAATGCCCAGTTGAAATAACAATGGGAGAAAGAACGAAGAAACGCCCGGCTGAAATAACAATGGAGAAAGAATGAAGAAATACCCAGTTGAAATAACAATAAAGAAAGAATGCCAGTTGAAATAACAATGGAGAAAGAACGAAGAAACGCCCGGCTGAAATAACAATGGAGAAAGAACGAAGAAATGCCCAGTTGAAATAACAATGGAGAAAGAACGAAGAAACGCCCGGCTGAAATAACAATGGAGAAAGAATGAAGAAACGCCCGGCTGAAATACAATGGAGAAAGAACGAAGAAACGCCCGGCTGAAATAACAATGGAGAAAGAACGAAGAAATGCCCAGTTGAAATAACAATGGAGAAAGAACGAAGAAACGCCCGGCTGAAATAACAATGGAGAAAGAACGAAGAAATGCCCAGTTGAAATAACAATGGAGAAAGAATGCCCAGTTGAAATAACAATGGAGAAAGAACGAAGAAACGCCCGGCTGAAATAACAATGGAGAAAGAACGAAGAAATGCCCAGTTGAAATAACAATGGAGAAAGAACGAAGAAACGCCCGGCTGAAATAACAATGGAGAAAGAACGAAGAAATGCCCAGTTGAAATAACAATGGAGAAAGAATGCCCAGTTGAAATAACAATGGAGGAAAGAACGAAGAAACGCCCGGCTGAAATAACAATGGAGAAAGAACGAAGAAATGCCCAGTTGAAATAACAATGGAGAAAGAACGAAGAAAAACGCCCGGCTGAAATAACAATGGAGAAAGAAACGAAGAATGCCCAGTTGAATAACAATGGAGAAAGAATGCACGTTGAAATAACAATGAGAAGAACGAAGAAACGCCCGGCTGAAATAACAATGGAGAAAGAACGAAGAAATGCCCAGTTGAAATAACAATGGAGAAAGAACGAAGAAACGCCCGTCTGAAATAACAATGGGAGAAAGAACGAAGAAATGCCCAAGTTTTGAAATAACAATGGAGAAGAATGCCCAGTGAAATAACAATGGAGAAAGAACGAAGAAACGCCCGGCTGAAATAACAATGGAGAAAGAATGAAGAAATACCCAGTTGAAATAACAATGGAGAAAGAACGAAGAAACGCCCGGCTGAAATAACAATGGAGAAAGAACGAAGAAATGCCCAGTTGAAATAACAATGGAGAAAGAATGCCCAGTTGAAATAACAATGGAGAAAGAACGAAGAAACGCCCGGCTGAAATAACAATGGAGAAAGAATGAAGAAATACCCAGTTGAAATAACAATAAAGAAAGAATGAAGAAACGCCCCAGCTGAAATAACAATGAAGAAAGAATGAAGAAACGCCCAGCTGAAATAACAATGAAGAAAGAATGAAGAAATGCCCAGTTGAAATAACAATAAAGAAAGAATGACGAAATGCTAAGCTGCAATAACAATGAAGAAAGAATGAAGAAACGCCCAGCTGCAATAACAATAAAGAAAGAATGACGAAATGCTAAGCTGCAATAACAATGAAGAAAGAATGAAGAAATGCCCAGCTGTGTTTACGAGTATTTCAGCAGGAAAACTAGAAATTAGAAGAATTTCTTTGAAAGCCTCACCCCACCCCCATCCCCGTCATTTCCGGCTGAACTATCCGGCAACAGCGTGTATTTCGTTAAAGTTTTTCTCATTTTTCTCATTTTTACTCAGTCAGACTAACGGGTTTTGCTGGTCTTCTGTGGGTATTTTTAGTTGCAGCTAAACAGTAGGCTTAAAGAACGATGCAGTAATTCTTTGTCAGGGACTGAGGATGAACCACCCGACTTCAGCCGGAGTCGGATATTAAGGAGAGCAAACTGGTACGAGTTCAATTGTTCTTTTGTTTTCAACATGAGCGTACTCCACACGCAAGAAATCCTCGTATACGATCAATACACATTTGGCTGAGTCTGATGTTGAGTTTCTTCAGTTTACACGTCGAGGGTGGGTGGGTGTGTGTTTGGGGGTTTAACGTCCGTCTCCACCACATACGGGTGATATCAAAGACGGGGCAAATATGAAAAAGCCAGCACAAATATATACGAACTCACGACCCGAGCATTAGAAGTCCAACGCTCTACCATTCGGCCACCCCGGCTCCCCAGTTTACGCATCGTGTTATTATAAAAATTAAGTACATACAGTTCCAACACCTTGTAGCTGTTGCTGTCGCTCGTTTGTTTGTTTGTTTGTTTGTTTCACTACTGCTTCCCCAAGCCACCACACACCAGGCCACCTCATTCACCCAGCTTTCATCATCGCCATCTGCCTCTGTAATTATCGTCTCCGCTTTCATATAGAAACGGCCATTGTCACTGGACGATCAGACAGAAATTCTCCACAAAACTTCATCTCTACGCTAGCACGAGGCTAACTTGTGATGTTTGCGATGTTTCCCACCACAGCGTTTCCTTCAATTTCTGGCGGCGTTTCCGACTTTTCCTTTCGTCAAAGACCGCTTGCCGGGCGCTCATTTCCGTTCCTGTCACAATGACTGCTCCCTCTGGCGCGCGGCGAGCGCGCATGCGCAGAGAGAGAGAGAGAAAAAAAAAATAAAGAGCGATGGTGTCGTTCAGTGGGCTTTCGCTGTCGAGGATCTCCAAGAATTGGCTGTACGTTTTGCTATGCATTTTTTTTCTGTAAGTGAGTGTACTACGCTTGTACTGTCAACTGTACTGTAAAAACAAATAAATAAATAAATAATAAATAAATAAAATCGATGCGATTTCTTATGGATTATAATCGGCTCCAGACCACACCCTAGAAATCCATCGGAATTTATTTTCTGTAAAAACCCAAATCACACCAACCAAAGACTCAAATGTAGGGTAATTTTAAAGAAATGCCAATGTCACAAGTTCAGTTGACATGCAATGCACTCATGGACATTCCACCCCTCACACTAGCCAAAGACTCAAATGTAGGGTAATTTTAAAGACTGAAATGCCAATGTTCAGTTTACATGCAATGCACTCATGAACATTCCACCCCTCTCACTTGTGTCGGCTGCGCACGAAAACAATTAGTCCACACGCCAGGCTCATTTTCCACTGTTTTTAACTATAGCGCGTGAAGCGTATCTGCAAAACCCGGAAACCGACCATAATTGCCTTCTTTTTCTTATTCTGCACACAAAATTTGATGAGGAGCTAAATTGTTAGACCTATAATTAGCGGACTTTGTACTGAATGCCACGTGTTTTTGGGGGAACCATGTTTGGCAACTGTGCTGGTTTGTAGCGGGATTTTTGTGTGTGTGAAAAAGTGCAGTTTTGTGGATTTTTCTATTCGTGGGGCAAGGTGCACGCCAGGGGGCTGCAGCAGGACAGGCAAGCTGTCAGTCAGGCTGGGACTTCTGGAACACCCCTCGTAGGGAGGAGGGAGGGGGGAGGGGAGGGGTTGTGGGGGGGCTGGCGAGTGCATGTGAGTGCAGAGAGTTGCCTGCAGAAACAGAAATAGAATTGGATCACTTTAATGAGAGCTGAGAGGAAACGAGATGATGATTGTGTTTTAAATAAATGGCATGTGCATGGTAAGTTTTGTTTCTTGAAGGGGGAGCCGGGGGTGGCCGAATGGTAGAGTGTTGAACTTCCAATGCTCGGGTCGTGAGTTCGAATCCCGGCTGGGGCCAAATATTGTGCTGGCTTTTTCATCGTTGCCCCGTCTTTGATATCACCCGTATGTGGTGGAAAAGGACGTTAAACCCCCAAACACCCACCCACCCACCCTTGTTTCTTGAAGTATTTTTAGGAGTGAGTGAGTGAGTTTTTGAGGCTTAACGCCGCGCAAGCCACAAAGACTAATTCGCGGCTAAGTGTGTCTGCACTACGTAAAAAAAAAAAAGTAACGTTGGGCAACTGATGCAAACTGATCTACAGGGCAATATAAACCTAGGACATGCAGGAGACGCTGCACCTTCATGCTAATTTATCGAACTCTCGGTTACAAAAAAAAGCTTAGAAAACAAAGAACAATGACAACTAGGTACGAGGCAAATATCATGCACTGGGCATTTGAGGCATCAGAACTTGTGGTGGTCTGCCTGCTGGCTGTAACGTCGTTCAGCAGACTTGGCGCCCGCTGGAGCCAGTCCGCCCAGCTTGAACACGACCGCCGTTTGGTTTATACTCGTAGGCAGCGAGTGACGGCGAGTAATCTTCATTTCGTCTTGTCTGACTGCTTGATCAAACAAGGGGTAATTTGTTGCTTTAATCGAAAGGAGCGGAGATAGAGGCGCGCGCGCGAGGTGCCGGTGGTAAAAGTATACAGCAGCCTGTCCGCAATGACTTTTTTCCTAGAATTACTTGACCCCATAGTGAGCCCCAGACAGTCTCTGACAAATCAGTCTCGTTGTGGAACACGGGGATTAGTCAAGATGGCGGGTGTTTCCAAGCCGCCACTGACCTCGACTGAAAGACTTTCGCAACGATTGCTCACAGGCATGTTTGACATATAGGCATACGCTCGTCTTCACATTGCAGGCCAAACAACACAAGAGGGATGTTTGATGTGTCGAAAATGGGAGCGTTGACTTGAGGGGTGACCTATTTTTGGCCATATCCTTGGGCGTGTGCCAGGGCATGGATATCAGAGTGCACAGTTTTGTTTACGGGGTCGGGAAGGACGCCACACCGTATGAAAATTACGCTGACCAGGCTTAAGTTTTGGCATGCAGCTTGCGGACATGTGTTGCTCCTGGGTGCCATTGTGTGTGTTTTGGTTTTCCAAATCGTTTTCAAAGACTTGTGCTGCCTGACATTGTATGAGCCAGAGAGCAGCAAAAAAAAATTGTATTCTGTGACCTGCTCACCAGATTTCGGTTTACTGGTGTCAAAGGGGAGCCGGGGTGGTCGAATGGTAGAGCGTTGGACTTCTAATGCTCGGGTCGTGAGTTCGATCCCGGCTGGGGTCACATATTTGTGCTGGCTTTTTCATCGTTGCCCCGTCTTTGATATCGCCCTATGTGGTGGAAAAGGACGTTAAACCCCCAAACACCCCCCACCCACCCCACCCACCCACCCTACTGGTGTCAAAGTCTCATCAAGTTACGTTTGTCAGGCATACAAGAACGTTGTGGAAAACTTTTCATCAAATGCGCTTAATCCATGAATCAGAATCAGTCACGTGGGACACAACATAGCATCTGAAACCATTGTGATGACTGTGGCTGACGTATGTGTTGTTCTAGACATGCTACGCGTACCGTGCTTGAGCAGACGACGTAATCTGGTTGCAAACTGAGAACCAGCGAGACAGCGCTGATTGGTTGCTATTTTTAGCAGACCCCATCCCACGTTCTCCAGGACTGGGGGGAGCCGGGATGGGCGAATGGTAGAGCGTTGGACTTCTTATGCTCGGGTCGTGAGTTGGTATCCCGGCCGGAGAGAAATATTTGTGCTGGCTTTTTCATCGTTGCCCCATCTTTGATATCACCCGTATGTGGTGGAAAAGGACGTTAAATCCACAAACACTACCTACCTACCTCTCCAGGACTGCCCCCTACACGAGGAGATGCAGCAACATTTCTGGCCGGAAGGGGGAGGGGGGGGACCTCAATACCAAGCTTTGGGGGAACGCGGCCGACCTTCACTGGACGTCCAAGTTTGTGGCGTCCCTCGGGATGCGACTGTAGCTGCGTAGCTGTCGAACGCCGAAGAAGACGAAGAAGAAGAAGAAGGTTGCTATTTTTAAAAGATCTGTCGAGTCCCAGTTTGTTACAGGAATGGATCGTAGGCCCAAAGAAAGTCGTGTTTCTCTGATAGCAGAAGCCAGAAAGTCACGAAAACGGTCACGGTGGCCAAATGAAACATCCTTCTATCTGGTAGGCAGCACCGGAGCTTCGAAAATGCTAGTTGTTCATCTCAGCACCGTTACGAACACAGGGTGGGGTGGGTGTTTGGGAGTTTAACGTCCTTTTCCACCACATACGGGTGATATCGAAGACGGGGAAACGATGAAAAAGCCAGCACAAATATTTGGCCCCAGCCGCGATTCGAACTCACGACCCGAGCATTAGAAGTCCAACGCTCTACCATTCGGTCACCCTGGCTCCCCGTCACAAACACAGATGCTTGAAAGAAAGTCGACCATTATCAACCAGAAAACGACGTAATACGCTATGTGCCAAGACTCGTGTCTGCTCATATTTCAGACAATGACTGGCTTTACGTGAGAGCCAGCAATCGTCGTTGAAACATTTCAATAGAAGTAGCACTTGAGACAACTCCCCGCCATCTTCATTTACCCCCGCGACGGAAAAGTACTTGCACCGTGAGAGGTCTGTCGCGTTTGTGCTATTCTTCGTTGACGCTGATGGCTGGGAATTAGCCTCTTTAGTATGGTACCTACGACATCTTTGTACGTCTGCCTGTCGTGTTGTCTGTCTGTCGGCCGGCGTCTGCTTGTCATTGTACACTTCTTGGTTAGGAAATTAATACTGTAAATCTTACCCTATAGTGGACAAGTCGTGTGGGTTCATATGAGTCGTCCGAGAGGCTTCTCAAAATTCCCAAGCGCAACCTGAAATCCTTTGGCGAGCGCTCTTTCAGTTTTGTTGTACCAACCTTTTTGGAATTCCCCGCCAGCACACCTGAGAAATGCGCCCACACTGTTCGTTTTTAAGAGCAATCTTAAAACGTTCCTCTTTTCTACAGCTTTCCAGTAATTTCCCGTGTCAGCAACTAGTCAGTTTCACCAGTGTATGTCTGTCCACTGTTTGTAAAATGTGCGTGAGTGTCGATGAGTGATTGGCGCATTGAGTTTATTCCAAAGAAATGCGCTCTACAAATGCCATTTATTATTATTATTATTATTAGTGCGGTTAAGGGCGAAACTGAAGAGGAAGGAAACAGGGCGAAGGCTATTCGTGACTCAACTGATTAAATTTCAAGTAAAACAATTGATGTGTTTAACATATTTAATGATCAGTCTTCGCAAAATGCCACAAGGCCACAATCATCCTGAAAAAAAATCCAATCAATTGGTCAGGTTACTAGAATATTCAGAATTTACACAACAGGTCTACATGCGTACAATTCATGGTGTGTTTGTGGGTGTGTTTGTGGGGGAGGGGGGGTTGCGGGGGAGGGGGGGGGGAGTCTACGCATCTTCAAGTGCTGCCTTCAATGATTTACGATTTAAAAAAAAAATACACCTCAGATAAAAAAATTATTGCCATCTGACAGGTATGTCCCATTTCGTTAATGGAATAAATTGCAAATAAAACATTACGGTCTGCGCCCCGCCCGCCCGCGCCCGTCCGTTAGCTGCATGTGCGCAGTGGACGAAACGATCTGAGCAAGAACTGTCCCTCCGAAAATAATGTTCGTGCCGTGAATGAAGAAAACATCTGTCAGCCCCAACTTTGGTTCACCGGTCCCTTCCCTTGCGTCACCGGGGCCCGATGGTTTATGATTCACGGCTCAAAACCTCATCGATTTCATCTCTCGCGCGCGAGCATGCGCCTGGCACGAACAGATCGGCACGTGCAACTCGTGAGGACTCGTGTTTCCCTGGGGGTGGGGTGTGGGGGGGGGGGGGGGAACAACGAGATGCGGCAATGGTTTCTTTCGCCGCTTGACTTCTGGCCAAAGCTGTGACTTCTGGCCGCTGTTTTCAGCTCCCTCAGCTGAATTCGAAGTCTGAACAGACTTGCTCGTTATCTCTTCGACCAAAGTTCTGAACGAGTAAATGTTTCCCTGCCTTTCATGTTTGCAGCAATGCTAGGTAAAAACATTTTGAGTGCTTGTGTGTGTGTGTGTGTGTGTGTGTGTGTGTGTGTGTGTGTGTGTGTGTGTGTGTGTGTGTGTGTGTGTTCATCGTATGATACATTTGTGATCGTCCACCACGAAATGAGTCTTCTTGTGCTATTTGTTCATGTTACAAGACGACTCATTTCGTGGCGGAGGGTCAGATTTATGTTTTAACACTCTAATCGAATTTCCCTCTGAGGACAATAAAATACTTTGATTCTGAAAAGCTTCATTGCTGACGAGATCATGAAGACACAGTGGATTGCACTGTGCTCGCGTTATTCCTTCAAAAAGCGTAGGGTTTGCAAATACTTCAGACACACAAAGTACACATAAAATGTAGTTGAGCTTTAGCTCTGCACGGGTGAGGACACAGACGTGCGGTGAAGCGCAGTGTTTCTTTCAAGGGTGGGTGGGTGGGTGGGTGTTTAACGTCTTTTTCCACCACAAACGGGTGATATCAAAGACGGGGCAACGACGAAAAAGCCAGCACAAATATTTGGCTCCAGCCGGGATTCGAACTCACGACCCGAGCATTGGAAGTCCGACTCTCTACCATTCGGCCACCCCGGCTCCCCTTCTTTCAATGACCCTGTCACGGTTTTGCGAGTGTGCTGGTTTGTAGGGATTTTTTGTTGTCGTGAAAAGCGTGATTTTCGTGCATTTTTTTTTTTTAATTTGGTAGGACAAGGTGCCTGCCAGGGGGTTGCAAGAGGGGGAAAGCTGCCAGTGAATTTAGGACTTTTTACGCACAAGAGAGGCAAAGGTGACACGAGTGGATTTAGGTGAAGTGGCTGTCTGGCATAAACAGACAGTAGACTAGCGTTACCCTCAGTGAGGCCTGAGCGGAAAGGAGACATTCAAATGTGTTAAACTCCTGTCAGGTACGTGCCTTTGAATGGTCTGTGCGTGGTAATTTTTGTTTCTAGATTGAAGCATTTGATGGCTTGGATGCCTGAGGCTTTCAGGGAATATATAGGCATTTTGTGCATTTGTCATCTTTGACCTACACCTACGCTGTATCTGTTCTCGGAAAATGAGGGTGGGTGGGTATTTGGGGGGGGGGGGGGTTAACGTCCTTTTCCACCACATAGGGTGATATCAAAGACGGGGCAACGATGAAAAAGCCAGCACAAATATTTGGCCCCAGCCGGGATCGAACTCACGACCCGAGCATTAGAAGTCCAACTCTCTACCATTCGGCCACCCCGGCTCCCTCGGATAATGAAACGAAGACCAATGTATTCAGTGTAAACTTAAATACTGTTCAAAATTCAAGCAAAACAAAGCATTTTTATCAGGCCCCAGAATAACGGTAAGTTCAGTCGATGTCTTCAAACACTCGGGTTCTCGAACCGCCATTTGCTGTCCGCTTCCAACAACGTTGATCTTGTCAGCGCGCGTCACCGCTTGGTTCTGGACAGAAGTCGAGCGGAAAAGAAACCATGCCGGCGGTGGTTGGGGAAGAAGGGTTAAGCGGACGACCGGCAGACGGATCACAAACTTAAAACGAGGCTATGGAAGGTTAATGGAAATATCAAGCACAACGAGTGAGGTTACGACTGGAAACGGCGTGTCGGCAAAAGACGTTAACTTTTTGGGAAGGGGGGGGGGGGAGAGTGAAAAAAGTGAAAAATAATCACATGCAAAATCAGAAAATATTTGGGATTGAGAAACAGAATTTGCATACAGACACAAACGGCGTCGGCTAAACACGTGAAGAATTTTTTTTTAGAAAATCACACAAAATATGAGGATTTCAGAGTATAATATAAGAATTTGCATTCAAACACTTTCATGAGCGCACGACAAATAAAAATAAATTTAAAAAAAATTCCGCAATGTATTACGGTTTGAGAATAAGAGCTTCCATGCAAACTCTCGCTAGAGCTCGCGGCATGTGCCCATACATTTAAAAAAACAATCACACAATATGACAGACAGTAAGCAGCTGCATACAAACACTTGCTTGAGTTAGCGCGTGACATGTGCCATGTTTTGACGCAAATGAGACGGAAATGAAAGGCGGTGACATTCGATAACACCATTGTGTTACATGTCGCGTTAATTTCCCTTACAGAGCTCTTCAGTGCCTGAGTCACAAACAGACAAAACAAGTGCGCGTGACATCAAAGCTTTCGGAAGGAAACAACGACGGATCCCCTCGTCGCAAACAAGCCGACCGTGCAGTCCATCGCATGATTACGGTGTTGTTGTTGGCGTTGAACTCTCCTTGGGCCGGGTGGCCGAATGGTAGAGCGTTGGACTTCTAATGCTCGGGTCGTGAGTTCGTATCCCTGCTGGGGCCAACTATTTGTGCTGGCTTTTTCATCGTTGCCCCGTCTTTGATATCACCCGTGTGTGGTGAAAAAGGACGTTAAACCCCCCAAACACCCACCCACCCTCTTCTCATTCTACGTCGTATCGATCTCTGAATCTGGTCGTTTCTGTTCCATGGAAAACGTAGGGCACACACAACAGCCGGTGGTTCACCTACGAAACGATCATTGTTTCTACACTTTAAAAAAAAAAAAAAAATCAGTCCCCAAAAATACATATATACATGTGCTCGTTACCAGAAATCAGTGACGACTTGCGAAAACACGCTCGACCAGTGAAGACGCATTACTGGGCGGCTGGAACAGTATTTCACTTCAGCGTTTGTTAAAAATATAATAATAATAACTCTCCTTTTAGGATATAGCGGAATTCGAAATAGATTGGGGTTTGTTGTTGTTGTTGTTGTTGTTGTTATTGTTGTTGTTTTGTGGGCGGGTGTTTGCTTGTTTGTTTTTTTGTTTTTGTTGTTGTTGTTTTTGTCTAATCGAAACAAAAAAAAAAAAAAATGATGTATAAAATGCCGCCATTTGAGTGCTCCTTTCTCTCTCTCTCTCTCTCTCTCTCTCTCTCTCTCTCTCTCTCTCTCTCTCTCTCTCTCGGGGAGCCGGGATAGCCGAACGGTAGAGCATTGGACTTTTAATGCTCGGGTCGAGAGTTCGAGTCCCGGCTGGAGCCAAATATTTGTGATGGCTTTTTCCTCGTCGTTCCGTCTTTGATATCGCCCATACGTGGTGGAAATAGACGTTAAACTTCACCCCCCCCGCCCCCCCCCCACACACACACACACCCAACCCCTCGGCCACCCCCCACCCAGCCACCCACCCTTCCCTCCACATATGGCCGACGAACGACGGGAAATAGGTCGCAGGCAAAACATAATGAAACGGTGCTGCGAGTGACGCAGACAGAAATAACAAGGTGATCCGTCACCAGCTCCCAGTGGTGATAATCACGGGAGCAGAGGCGTGCAGACACGCGAGTGGTTAAGAACCAGTTATCGCCGTTTGTCAACTAATCCTTTCACCACGATCGATTGACTCCTCTCAGCAGCCGTTAGAGTTTAACGCACATCATGCCATTAAGGTCGGAAAGGTTTGCCTTCGGCTGGGTCATGCTCGTTTTGAAAACTTTTTTTTTTTTTTTTTTGGTGCTGCCCCAACTCTTTGTCAGCTCTAGTGGTGTTCCTCCCAGGTCATGGTTGGAATCTACGGAGGGCTCGAAAGCTGGGTCCATTTTTTTAAAATTATGCATGATGATGGAGATCAGAATGATGGTAAGATGATGCTATGGAGGTCCGTGTGGTTCGGGACTGCGGGACAGGGCCGCATTCCACGCTTTCTGTCATAAATATCCCGGCATTGACCAGACCCGGAAACTGCGGCACCTGCGGTACCGGCCGTGTAATCATTCACACCATAAGACGTGCCATACCGAGGGAAGCGCTCCCCCCCCCCCCCCAAATCGCACCCGTGAAGTGGGTGAATCTCGGCTGTGTGACAACAGCATCTCCACAGGGCCCATAGCACATCCGCTCCGGGAGGAGCCGACCTAGGTAGGAAGAATCACGCTTGCCTCGGCTGGAACTCGAACCCGGGTCTCCCGGTCCACGGGAGTGCTAACCACTACACTAAGGGTCGGTTTTGAAAACTTGGTTGCATCATGTGTTTTTATAGATATATTGGAAACTGACCTGATTGCGCGCAAGTTTACGGCTTAAGCGACGCCTTTGTTACAATTCTAAATTAAATGTAATTACACAACATTTTGCCTAGGCAGTTGCTTCTTCTAACCTGGGTAGTCTTTTTTTCAGCTGAAACCCCATGCAAAGCTTTAGGGTAGCGGGTGGGTGTTTGGGGGTTTAACGTCTTTAGGGTAGCAACTCCTGCTTGTGCTGGAGATGCACCAGAATATTCTGGGGCAACCTTTTAGTGCTGATTGGACTCTGCATCCCTCGCCGCATGCTCACCCGATGAGGGTCCCATTGACTCGAAACCATGGTTGTGAGCGGCTAAAATCTATTCACGTGACCTAGGTTGTACAGACCATTTTCCTTAAGGTGGGTCCTGTGAATGGTGAGCTACCCTTAGATCTGTTAGATATTTCAGATCCCCGCCTTCCCCCGCCCCCCTCCACTGTGGTTTGGAGTCAATGTCGGGCAAAGCAGATATGTAAGGTACGATACAAGAAAAAAGAATTTGTATGTGTAAAATTGAGTTACTATGGTTCTAACTACTGTTCAAGGTACGCCATGCCAGCAAGTTCGGTAAGGTTGCTTCTAGCAAGGTCAAGGTCCTTTTGAGGACTTGGCTGCGTCTTGTGATTAAATAGGGTAGCGGAATAATACAAAATAATACAAATAAAACAAAATGATACGATAAAAAACAAAAGATTTTGAGAACGCCAGACAGTGTATGTGTAAAACGGAGCAAGTGTTCATTTTGTAAGGGCGGATTACTTTCGCAGGCGCTCTGCCGAATGGTAGAGCGTTGGACTTTCAGTTTCAATGCTCGGGTCGTGAGTTCGAATCCCGGCTGGGGCCAAATATGTGTCCTGGCCTTTTTCTCGTCACCCCGTCTTTGATATCACCCATACGTGGTGGCGCTGCAGCAGAAGATCCAGACATTTCTCAACACCTGTCTGAGGCGCATCTTCAACATCCGATGGCCAGAGAAGATCCGGAATGAAGAGCTGTGGGAGCGAGCGGGGCAGGAACCAGTGGCCAAGCAGATCCTGCGGAGGAAGTGGGGCTGGATTGGACACACCCTCAGGAAGCCAGCATCCAGCACCACACGCCAAGCCCTGACATGGAACCCGCAGGGGAAAAGGAAGAGAGGCCGGCCTCGCAACAGCTGGAGGCGGGACACTGAGGCAGAGCTATGTAAGCAGGGTACCAACTGGACTGGAGTGGCAAGACTGGCCCAGAACAGAGTGCGATGGCGAAGGGTTGTCGATGGCCTATGCTCCACGTGGAGCCAAGGGCCTAAGTAAGTATACGTGGTGGCGCAGGACGTTAAACTACCAAACACCCACCCAGGCGCTCCATTCGAGCAGAAGACAAGGAGTACACTAGTTGCCGCTAGTCTGACACTTTGGTACTTTGTTGTTGTTGTTGTTGTTGTTGTTGTTGGCGCTCCTGACCCTGCGATGCTTGACCTGTTAAGCGTCATTCAAACGTCTGGATGACATCATCTCACCATAGGCGCACGCCATTGTTACGCTCGTGTACTTTCTTGAAAGACATACAGATTTTCACCCTCAAAATGAATTGAAAAGCTCTTCAGTGATGGTGATAAAATATGGCACTGTTGCCTCTCAGCTTTGGCCAGAGTCAAGCATGACAACGACCTTTGTGCGAGCCATCAGGAGATTCGTGAACATGCACATAAAGCTGAACCTATTGTAAAGAAATTTAGATGAGCACAAGACCCTTAAATGCATCCCAGAATTGTTATGATCTGACGTATAATCTGTGGACAATAGAAACACAGCGCATTTTGTCACAACCGATCACACCGATCAAGGTCTTCATATACGTTCTTTCACTTTGATGTGTGCTTCATCAAACGCTAAAAGGGTGATACAAATTCCTCCATGTGTCCGAAGATGAAACACAGCTTCGAGGCTCTGGTGGAGCTATCTCCCTTGAGCACCCTCACTGCGCATGTCCTTGCCAACAAAGATGGCCGCGAAGCTCGGGAGCTCATATTCGCAGATGACTGGCGAATTCAAAACATCTCATATGGGACAGAACGAACCATAGATCATTCAGTGAACCGTCCCTCACTTTGGTCTCTTGTGGGTGTCCGCAATTTAGGATGCGGAAAACTAAAAGGATGAAGGAGGAGAAAGAAAAAAGAAAAGAAAAAAGGATGGCTGAGGCATTGGTGTATGTGTTCAGTTGTCTCCCGTCTCCCCCCCCCCCCCCTTCAAGGCAAAAAGAGAGATCACTCCAAATTTTTTGCTCGATCGGTTGTCGTCCCTGGAGGTGCATGACGGGAAGGCTAATATTTTGCTGGCTGGGAAGGGCTAATCTTTGCTGCCTCCCCCGGGTGACTTGTGAGGCGCAGTGTCATTCCATATTTCCCGTCTTTCTTTCAGACTTTGAAGGATGTGGTGCTCTTTGCAGATTGAGCTGCAGTCTGTTCTGCTCTTGGGTCCAGCTCCTGGGTCTCGTAATTGCTGCAGAAGCCTTCTGGTGTTGTAGGAGAAACACACTGAGGACAACGGAGTGAACGGGCTCTCTCTCTCTCTCTCTCTCTCTCTCTGTCCATAATTCCTTCTTTGTACTTTCTTGTAGATAAGTCAGCACAATCGCAACGGGCAAGTATTAAAAATGTATCCCTTTCCACCGCTGTAAAACAAATTAAATATCGTTACTGCTCTCTCTCTCTCTCTCTCTCTCTCACACACACACACACACACACACACACACACGCACACACACACACACACGCACACGTAACCTCCGAATATCAATGACAAACAGAGGCGAGAAAACGGGAGGTAATAGAAACAAGATCTTCAGACTGGCGGGCAGAGAGAGAGAAAAAAAAACACCTTGCCCTTAAATGGTATGGCCAAAAGCAGAGAGCGAGAGAGAGAAACACGCAGAGAGAGAGAGAGAGGAAACTGCACTACAAGGACAGATAGAGAGAGAGAGAGGGGAAGGGGGGGGGGGGTGTTACAGAGACAGGGAAACAGGAACATGGACAGAAAGACCCAAGAACAAAACGAGTAAGAAAGAAAAATTAAACCAGCACCCAACCAACCAGCTCGCAGAGCTTCTCCAATTCCATGTCACAGAAGCACCAGAGTGATGGCCGGAAAACAGCAGAAATCCCTTGGCGTCTGAGAGCTTAAAATACGATCTGTCTGCTGCAAGCAACTTGTTAGAATTGGAGTCCAGGCTTTAGAGGTGTTTTGTGGGCACAGGAGAAACACGAGAAGAACTAACGTCTCTTTCTTAATCAGTGTGGAACGAGCTTCGGACACAAATGGTTCTGTCCGGGGTCCCCCTGGAGTCTGCGAGTAAAGAATCACATGTGAAGAAAAATCGATGCGGGTTGAAGATCTACTGGAGGCAGAAGCTGCTGTTGGACTTCGGGTTATGCAGAGCGGTGGTAGGTGACTAGGTCTGCGTGGTCCCTAATCATGATCGGGGCGGTCGGTGGTCTAGTGGTTAAGAGACCTGTCACCAATGCGAGAGGTCAGGGGTTCGAGTCCCACTCGGGGCAAAGAATATTTCCTTCTCGTATGTGGCACCGTTCATTCGGGCCGATCGTCGGGGGTTCTCACCGGGCACTCCGGCTTCCTCCCCCTCTGCTTTGGAAATGTTCAGCCCACCAAATTTGAAAAATAAATGCAATTCTAAATCCCGAAATTTAAATAGCTGAGCTGACCCTTCGCACCACGTGATTGTAATGTGTTGTGTGTCAAGTGTGTGAGAGAATGCGTGTGATTCCTATGAGCGTGCGTGTTGGGTTCAGTTCGCGGCGCTTTGAGCCGACTCATGAAATTGGGTAAAGCGCCTATACAATACTCATTATTATTATTATTATTATTATGCCCCCCCCCCTCTTGTAATCGATGGTCATGGATCCAACCATAGGGAAAAAAAACCAAAAAAAAAACTCAACACATTAATATCTCCGTGGTGGCTGAACCAATATTTATATAATGATAGGACATAATTGACGTTGAATAACGCTCCATGAAAATATACACTTTAGACCTACAAGCTACAGTGCGTGCGTGTCCCGGTGGAAAATGTCCAGCGCTCACACTGCGAGGTAAGGTTCGCCGTGCGCCATAGGGAATCCCATTCCAACTTCATTCAAGCTCAGCTAGTAAACATCATCGTACAGCTTAGGTACTCGGCCAGTTTCCTTAAATCAGGCTGACGTTTTCCTGTGCTTAGCCACCACGCAAAAGATGTAGCCACGAAAAAGTTTGTTCGCTTGGATCCCTATCCCAGGATGTGACTTCCCCGCTCACTCATGGGTTACCCGAACTGCGCGGTCCTCAGACCAGTCGGCTGGGAGGAAAATAATTTGTGAGTAGAACTTACCGGCTGGTGGGCTTCATGCACTTTCCAATGCAGACTGATTACGATGCAGAGACCATTACCATTAGACTAGAGCGAAAGTCTCAGACTAGTCCACTTTGTTTTCATGTATCAGACGCCACGGGACCAACAGATGATGAGTGGGTTTTAGGGTTCAACGTCTTTTTTCCACCATGTATGGGGTGATGCCAGAGACGGGGCAACGAGGAAAAGGCCAGCACAAATATTTGGCCCCAGCCGGGATTCAAACTCACGACCCGAGCATTGAAAATCCAACGCTCTAACCATTCGGCTATCCCGGATCCCCGGGAAGACCAACCCGGATTTCATGAAAGGGTCAATAAAATAATGTATTGAATGAATTGAATGTGGAGTGTGATCGTCTAAAGCGTTGTGAGTATCCACTTGCCGCTCATGAGTAGGGCCATGAAAGTCCAATACTCTACCGTACCACCGTCCCTGCTCCCCGCGACCAGCAGGGCTAGACGACAAACGATCTGCATGATGCTTATGCCGGCTCTTAACTGGGCACTGTGGAGCGCCACAATGCCGGTTATGCGCGCAATTCTCTGACACAGTTGAGATTTCGGGGGTTTCCGCGGCTGTGGCGTCGTCACAACTGGTGGGATTTCAAATAGCCCAAGCTGTGGCTGTGGGTTCCACAACAGATTCTGACTGGCTGTGCTACGTCATTCGGCGCGCAAACATGGCGGACAGTGAATCCTCAGTTGCTTTGTCGCCTGAACAGACTTTAGTGTTTATAGACCTTTTCGAAGAACACAAATGTATTTGGGACGTCACGGATAAGCACTGCATAGGCCGGACGGCTCGCCTCCGAGCTCTGCTTGCCATTGCGGACGCTATGGGCGTCGGGTAGTATCGTTACCGTGATCGTATCTTGATTATGTGATCGTACGTCACCGTGCACAGCTGCCTTTGTTCAGTTTTTGTAGTTAGCAGACACACCGAGCGCAACGACTGTGATGTGGGCATAATTATGTGTTTCGCGCGCTGTGCCCAGTTAAGAGTAGGTTTTATGGTCTGTGTGAGGTCGCAGTCTGGTCCGTGGTAGAGAAAGCCTGCAAGTGTCCGCGCTTTGTAAGGCTGAAATGGTTACTTTCCAGTAACCATCCACCTGTTGGGATTGCTCAGGGCATGAACACGGCTTCGGTTAGGTCTGTTTTCACTTAAAACCTCAGTCGTCAGGTCCTACATTTTAACTCCCCCCCCCCTCCACTCCCCGACACACACACACACACACACCACACACACACACACGCACGCACGCACGCACGCACGCACGCACGCACGCACGCACGCACGCACGCACGCAGAGGAGAAAAAGAAGAGGCTTAATTCCAACGATAGTATACGCATTTCGGCAATCGGAATACCGCAGAATTTACCAACGAGGTTTCTGAAACTCGAAGCGGGTTAATTTTCTCTACTTGATCACTGGCCTGGTGGATAAAATTGGTGATATGTGATGAGCTCCCAGAACAAGGGAACAAAATCGCTCAGGCATTTAAATTGAGAAAATTGATCACAACTTGGTGGTACGTCAAATTTAGCCACTTTTGAGAAAATTGATCAAAAACCGGTGGAATGTCAAATTTAGCCACTTTTGAAAATTGGTTAAAAATTGGTGGTACGTCAAATTCAGCCACTTTTGAAAATTGGTTAAAAACTGGTGGTACGTCAAATTCAGCCACTTTTGAGAAAATTGATTAAAAACTGGTGGTACGTCAAATTCAGCCACTTTTGAGAAAATTGATTAAAAACTATTGGTCAAATTTAGCCACTTTGAGATCTTTCCTTTCATTTTCCGGTTCATATACAACTAAATACAACTTCTGCGAAAGTTTTTAGGCTGAGTGTAGCTTATAAACATAGGCCAGCACAAATATTTGGTTCCAGGTCCCTCCGCAGGACACATCCCTCAACTCCTAAATATCTCTTTGGAGGCTGGACGGCTATTCATATAAGAACAGGACACAACTTGAAGTTCAGATGAATAACGCTTCTAAAAATAAACAAACAACAACAACAAAAAACCCATACCCATACCTTTTTGCACGAACCAAAAAGGGTTGATCATACGAGACTTTGAAATGCGCGCACTGGTATGTCGTATACCAGTTTTGGCCGCAAGGTGTGTCGCGTAGCCTATATGGCGCTAAACATTTACGAGAGTGACCATTCCAGCCTCTGTATGGCAGAGATCTTCAAACGAAACGCGTTGGAGAAACCCCGAGAGAGCTTCCATAATAGTGACCATCCACCTTTTGCGATTGCTCAGGGCATGAACACGGCTTCGGTTAGGTCTGTTTTCACTTAAAACCTCAGTTGTCAGGTCCTACATTTTAACACCCCCCCCCCCTCTCTCTCTGTCTCTCCGACACACACACACACACACACACACACACACACACACACACACACACACACACACACACACACACACACACACACACACACACAGAGGAGAAAAAGAAGAGGCTTAATTCCAACGATAGTATACGCATTTCGGGTATCGGAATACCGCAGAATTTACCAACGACGTTTCAGAAACTCGAAGCGGGGTAATTTTCTCTACTTGATCACTGGCCTGGTGGATAGAATTGCGTTCATTTGGCTGTTGCAGGTGGCCACGATGACGGAAGGAGCCAGTATGGCAATATGAAAATGAAATATGTAACCTAATACTGTGTGTGTGTGTGTGTGTGTGTGTGTGTGTGTGTGTGTGTGTGTGTGTGTGTGTGTGTGTGTGTGTGTGTGTGTGTGTGTGTGTGTGTGTGTGTGTGTGTGTGTGTGTGTGTGTGTGTGTGTGTGTGTGTGTGTGTGTGTTCCGACAGTGCCTCATAACAAGACACTGAAGGACTCCATCGCAACTGGTGTCGCATCTTGTATCACAATTTCCTGTGTGGAAACATCTGTGAGAATTTCTATTTCTGTATTCTGAATTTTAAAAAAAAATCAATCAAAAGCAGGAGTAAGCTGGGTAAAGAAACACCTTTTAGACGCGACCCTTACATTATAGTTGTTTGTTGGTTACATCCACCACATCCAAATGTCCTTCGGTTGTTGTTGTTGTTGTTGTTGTTGTTGTTGTTGTTGTTGGGGCGGTCGGTGGTCTAGTGGTTAAGAGACTTGTCACCAATGCGAGAGGTGGGGGAGGGGGGGGGGTCGAGTCCCACTCGGGGCAAAGAATTGTTCCTTCTCGTATGTGGCACCGTTCATTCGGGCCGATCGTCGGGGGTTCTCTCCGGGTACTCCGGCTTCCTCCCCCTCTGCTTTTGGAAATGTTCAGCCCACCAAATTTGAAAAATAAATGCAATTCTAAATTCCGAAATTTCAGTAGCTGAGCTTACCCTTCGCACCACGTGATTGTAATATGTTTATGTCCAGTGTGTGGGAGAATGCGTGTGATTCACGTGAGCGTGCGTGTCGGGTTCAGTTCTCGGCGCTTTGAGCCGATTTACAAAATTGGGTAAAGCGCCTATACAATACTCATTATTGTTATTATTATTGTTGTTGTTGTTGTTGTTTATTTGTTTTGTCGTTGTTTGTGGGGGGGATAATATACTATTAAACGGCTTGACTGATTGATTCACTGACTGATCCACCGGTTGATCTTGTAATACGACTGCCGAAGTGGGGTGGTTGGTGGGTGTTTTGAAGTTCGACGTCCTTTTCCACCACGTGTGGGTGATATCAAAGACGGGGCAACGAGAAAAAGGTCAGCACAAAATTAATACTGCCGAGGTGAATGAAACGCCAATCAGTTAATATTGTCTAACTTGCGACAGTTTTACTTTTGGGATGGCTCAGGTTTTAGTTTTTGTTATTTTGGAGGAAACAAAAATCAGCAGCATCGTCTTCATGGGTCACGTGGTTGTGCAGGAGACTTCCGGGAAGCGATCACGATCAGGGGAGAGAATCGTGACGATCTGGAGAAAAACGTGAGAGGAGAGATAAAAAGATCTTCTATTGTCTCGGCACGATTTCGTGCGTAAGCTGAGCATTTAGAATGTTCCAGATTGTTTTCCCGTGTCCCCCATCCCCTTTCTACCGCCCACGCCCCAAACCACCACCACCACCACCCCCTTTTATCCCTGATGGCCAGTTATGACGCTGCCCGGCTACAGAAATCGGTGTAACTTTTTGACTCAGTTGTTGTTGTTGTTACTTGGTTGACCACCTCCTCCCATCCCCCCACCTCCCTCCCCCCAAGGTCATCCACATGGATGGGAGGATTGCGTGTGTGGCCGTTTTCAAGTAGTAGGCAACCCCTTCACATGGGCAGTCTGTCACACGCCGTCTTCACAGGATTATATCTCTCTTGTCAGAGGCAGCTAGCTAATGCGCCAAGAGTTCATCACGGCTGAATGTAATCCCCACGTGCGAGCAAGCAACAACAAGAACGAAACAATAATTACGCTAAATATGTAAAGAGAGAAAACCCCCACAATTTTTCAGTGACCCCGGAAACACGAGCTTTTTTTTTTTTTTTTTTTTAATGTCAAAGCTTTTGCCAATACTTTTGATGTGGCCATTTTGTTCGATTTGAACTCTCTGTTCGGTGGGATGCATGCTGCTGCAACTGTTGCTGCTGCTCTCTCTCTCTCTCTCTCTCTCTCTCTCTCTCTCTCTCTCTCTCTCTGTATATGTCATTATGATTACGAGTGCGTTGTCATTATGCTGAAACTACCAACTGAAGGTTATATTCTGGCAATGTGTCATATTTTCCATGTACCCCAAATGTTCATTTTGTTCTGGAATAAACCTTGAGATGAACTTGAACAACAGTGTGCTGTAGTCTCGTGTCTTGTACCTCGTTTAAACCAAAGAGATTTTTAACTTATATTCACACCTGTTTTAACGTGAAAATTTGTAGTTTTAAAGGACCTGGTAAGTGAGGGACTTTGGCTGGTCGCAAAATAGTCTGTTACTTGCGCGGAGTAAAACCACAACTAACTAACTAACTAACTAACTAACTAACTAACTTTCAAGAGTTAAACATGTAGTAGGAGCTTACCATGGCTGAAGTTTTGTGACTTCTAATCTCGTGTTGTAAATGTATGGCATATGCCCCGCACCCCTCTCTCCACATATGACTATGGCCTTTTACAATAAAATTTCTCGTATCACCGGCCCCCGTAGTGTAGTGGTTAGCACTTCGGACCATGGACCGGGAGACCCGAGTTCGAGTCTCAGCCGAGGCAAGCGAGATTTTTCCTACCTAGGTCGGCTCCTACCCGGAGCGGGTGTGCTATGGGCCCAGTGGGGATGCTGTTGCCACACAGCCGAGATTCACCCACTTCACGGGTGCGACTTTGTGGGTGCTTCCCTTGGTATGACACGTCTTATGATGTGGATGATTACACGGCCGGCACCGCAGGTGCCGTAGTTCCCGGGCCTGGTTAACGCCGGGCAATTTATGACAAGAAGCGTGGAACGCGGTCCTGTCCCGCAGTCCCAAACCACACGGACCTCCATAGCATCATCCTCATCTCCATCATCATGCATAATAAAATATAAAAAAATGCCCCAGCTTGCGAGCCCTCCGTGGATTTCACCCATTACCTGGGAGGAACACCACTGGAACTGGCAAAGAGTTGGGGCAGGAAAAAAAAATCTCGTATCTTGTATCTTGTAAGTAATCCCAACGTTAAAAAAAAGCCATAACAACAGTTTGCTTGAGCCTCGCTTCTGTGGCCGGAGTCAACAAGAGACAACAGCCTTTGTACAAGGTGATGAACGCCTGTGGTCTGAAGCACGGAGAGAGACTAGGCTATTAGTCAGAGACTAGCATGACTAACCTAAGACTAAAAAGTTAGTACGAGATGCACAAGCGGAGACTAAGGCTAATCTGTGACTATTGCAGGGGCAAAACGCTAATGATAGTCCC
>JACVVK020000014.1:47500-72500 GCA_018292915.2 Batillaria attramentaria | reverse complement strand
CATCGGCTTTCATGAAAAAAAACAAACAAAAAAACGGGACGTAACTCTGTATTTCTTATGATATACGCCTGCTGAGTACAGTTGTACACAGTTGCGTCCCCTGCGGTATAAGTTCCCTCCGTGGGTAGGCAATAAACCATTGGGTTCCTAAGAGAGAGGTCCAGTGCACACGGAAGGACGCACAGTTTGCAGCTGTTCGCTTTCGTTGTTGTTGTTGTTGTTGTTGTTGTTTTGACTGGATTTTCTTCATGCAGATCAGAACTCATCCCGACTATTCCAACTCAAAACCGACCGAGGTGCCCTGCGTGTTGCGCTGACCGAGAGAACGTGATTCTTGGCCGGGCTGAGTGCTAAACTGCCTAAGTTGATGGATGGCTTTTGGAAACCTTGGACAGTTCACTGCGGAAATCCTCCAAGGCGAATGTTGCTGAGTGAATGCCTCACGAATTCAGTATGAAGTTATTTTGGCTTGTTGTTATTTTCCTTGTTGTTGTTGTTGTTGTTGTTGTTGTTGTTGTTGTTGTTGTTGTTGTTGTTGTTGTTGTTGTCGTCGTCGTCGTCGTCGTCGTTTGTTTGTTTCTTTTCCAAATCCAAATACTTTTCCGACGAGTGACTTTTTATGCCGTATATGGCTCTCCATGAAACTAAAAGCTTGAACTAACAAACATAAAGAGAGTAACATCATGGGGATGAGCGGTGGTCTAACAGGTAGCGCGTCGGACTAAGCAGGTCCGTTGTTAAACGGCCGTCACCAATGCTATGGCGATGAAGCGTGGGTTCGAGCCCAGGTTGAGTTTGGGATATATAATACCGGTTTTTCCTGGCTGCCGGGTTGCTCATTGGAGGTTTCTCTCCGGGTTATCCGGCTTTCCTCCCCCAATTTTTTTTTAAAATAGATACGTAGGATGGGTGTCGCTGCACCGCAGCGACGCTCTCAGAGTATTCCGGGCGAACAGGCACATTCACAATAATAATAATAATAGTACTGTATAGGCGCTTTACCCAATTTCATGAATCGGCTCAAAGCGCCACGAACTGAACCCAGCACGCACGCTCACGTGAATCACACGCATTCTCTCACACACTGGACATAAACACATTACAATCACGTGGTGCGAAGGGTCAGCTCAGCTATTCAAATAGCGGAAAATATCACAAACCGAAATATCACGAGTGAAACTGTTCCGAAACATAATAAGCTGAAAATAACTCGTTTTAGGCTTCGAACCCCGGCACAAGGGCAGCCGCACTCCTTCGAAAGATTTTACGTTTCCCGCCAGAGACTGATATATATAGTTGTTATGCTCGCCATATCATTATATCAACGATAGCAATAACAATAGTTTCCTGTAAACTCACGGTTCAGGCCAGAGCCAACAACAGCAGGCGTCAACTGGAATATGAGTTCAGTGTGCGTCTGTTTGTCCGTCTGGCACGCACTGCGTGCAAATTAAAGGATACGCTCTCTTCAGTGCTTGGAAAAGACTGATAACGACACAGCTGTTACCGTGTCCAGATCGTGAATCCTGACCAGCAAACAGATTGGATGGGCAAGCGAGCAAAGCAAATTTTCCTAGAATCACCACGGGGTGTAGGCAAAATGGGTGCCAGCGTTTCCTGTGCTACTCTGCTTCTGGCAAAGTTTCGCTGATGATTGCTCTCATGTACGGGAGAAAGAATGATGCTTTTCGTACAATAATAATAATGTCACGGTGACTTCCCGATCAAGCCTACTCTAATGTATGTATGACCCAACGGAGGAGATTTTGTTTTGCGACTTCTTTGACCTGGCAAGAAAAAGGTCAAGGGGAAAGTGGCAAACGATTTGGTTTCGTGTTCTTGGCGTACCGATACACAAGAAACACGCTTGTTTGCCATTTTCCAAAAGTAAGTTGCGATAACATTCATTAGCCTTCGCCGTACGTCATGGGTACAGTTGCACCCACACGTTCGTTCAAACGTGCAAGCTCAGACAATTTTCATGCTAGATCCACGAAACATCCTGACTTTGCTAATAAAGGTACTGGGGAGGTGCATACCAAAACATGTTTGATTTTGTTGGTAAACAAACAAATGAATAAGAAAAACATTGTATAATCATACTTTTCTCCCCTTCTTAAAAAGCGTGGGTATGTTTGCACCCACGACGTACGGCGAGCAAGTTTTCAGACGACGTACGACAAAGGTTAACACGTGCCTCGGAAGGATTCTTCGGATTCGCTGGCCATGAGACCATCACCAACAAAGAACTCTGGCAGCGAACGAAACAGCAACCAGTGGAAGAGGAAATCCTGCAAAGACGCTGGAGATGGATAGGCCACACCCTCCGAAAACCCGGTTCTAGCACCACACGGCAAGCTCTCACCTGGAACCCACAGGGGAAGAGAAAACGAGGCCGGCCAAGAAACACCGGCCTGGCGACGCGACCTGGAGGCGGATGCCAAGAGCATGGGACACAGCTGGGGACAGCTGGAGAGACTGGCCCAGGACCGGGAGGCCTGGAGAACCCTCGTCAGCGGCCTATGCCTCAGAAGGGGCAAAAAGCGAGAGTGAGTGAGTGAGTGAGTTGCGATAAACCTTTACCACGCCATAGCGCAAATGTCAGATGTTTGAAGTTTGAGCATGCACACATAATTATTTGTATCAGAGTAACGCGTTAAGCATAAGTATTTGCTGGTCGATGAACGGCCCCTTTCTCAGTTCAGTCACGCAGACGGATAAAACTTGAGTATGATATGGTATGGTAGACTTCTCGGCGCACATATCCATCTCTGCTGAAATGCTCACGGCGCCGCAGGGCTGGAGGACGAAGCAGTGAAAGCCTGCTGCCGCTAAGCGCTACTTTATGTGCAAACCTCCACCCTGCTATTCACTCTGGTGCGTGCGATAGTATTTCTGTTTACCACGACACCGGCCACAGCCTACTCTTCTTCGAAAGATTAACGTGGGATTTGTAGCGTGCACACTTGATGTATGTGCGTGCGTGTGTACACGAAGGCGAGACAGGCACCGTAAACGAGTCTGCACATGGATTTGACTGGATATGGTAAGGAAAAATTCCACCATATTCCTGCTCACCGGGGACTCGAACCGGGCCAGGCAGATCAGGATCCGGTCGGATGCCTTAACCACCAGACCAAATCCCCTATTGTCCGATAGAAACGATCGGTGCTACTCAGTCCAATTTGAAAATGGAAACACTCGGCGTTAATGTTTGGAAACGCTTTATCCTTTAAAAAGTAGTATAGTTGAATCCTTTGTTCGTTCTTAAAACAGAACAGGGGAACCAGGATAGCCGAATGGTAAAGCGTTGAACTCTCAAGGCTCGGGTCGTGAGTTCGAATCCCGGCTACTTGTGCTGGCCTTTTCTTCGTTGCTCCGTCTTTGATATCACCCATACGTGGTGGAAAAGGGCGTTAAGCTCCCAAACACGCACCCTTCAAAACAGAGTAGCACCAGTAACACTCAAGTCCATTTTGACTACACCCCGTGAGCCAGGCGTATCCTTTGCATCACTGATATCAGCGCTACGCGTGCTTGGACCGGATCGACTCTTGGCCAAGCGGTGCTAGCGCCGTCTGGCACCGAATTCGCGTGATCTGTGTGTGTTCAGACCTCACACCCATTAGCTAGGGCGAGTTTTACTACCCATTGTCCGCGACAGTTATGTCTCTCTCTCCCTCTCTCGTCCTTAGCCTGACCTTGGCATCGGCACTGAGAGGGAGGGCTAAACCCGTCTCCTTTTTAAGGTCCCAGGGAAGGGCCGCTACTCAGTCTGGGTTTAACGAGTGATCTTTCTTTATTGGGATCGACGTTTATCGTTATCATCACCAGCCAGTGCTCTTAGTAGAGGATTCAATGTTTAGAAGTATCGTTGGGGCGGTGGTGTGGGTGGTGGTGGTGGTGGAGAGGGGGGGGAGGGGGAGGGGAGGGGGGAAGGAGGTGGGTGGGGGATCACATGTCACTGTTGCAGTTAGATCACTGGAGAAGTATGTGAAGTCGAGAACAATCTTGTATGAAAAATATAACTTTATTTATCGTGCTGTATTACATGTGTACCAGCAACTGCCCTCTCTCTCTCTCTCTCTCTCTCTCTCTCTCTCTCTCTCTCTTTTGGGGGGTCTCACTTTTTCGGTAACATGGATTGTTAATCTTTGCATATTATGTTTTGTTTTTGTTTGATTATTATTGTAAAATGTAGTGAGGTAAGATAGGCAGAGATGCCTACAAGAATTATCCTAGTAAACGTTTCATCATCATCATCTCTCTCTCTCTCTCTCTCTCTCTCTCCTGAAATAAATGCATCATCATCATCATCATCATCATCATCTCTCTCTCTCTCTCTCTCTCTCATACACACACACACACACACACACACACACACACACACACACACACACACACACACACCCCGAACTAAATTCTCCTACTGTTAGCAAGCTAATTACACCCATCTCTCACACCACAGTCTCTACACTCTGCCGCGTTTCTTCTGGCGACACAGACAACGAAAATACTCCAGGAAGAGTTTGAAACTCGACACTCTGAAACGGCGGAGACGTCCGCGACCGCTCATGTGCTTTCCGTTTCTCTTCCGCTATAAAGTCAGCCACGTCCTCGTCCTCGTCGTTCGCCGCACTCTTCCTGCACGCGCCATAGCACGTGCAGGTTCGTCCCATGCGCACAATGAGCCGGTCGTACGGAGCCAGGCTGCGGAAGATTTCAGGCAGTTCGTCCCATGACCGAAGTTCCTCCGGCAGGACGCTGGGCTTTTTGGCTTTCAGGATGTTGACCGTGGCGACGAATATTGCCAGCAGAGCGAACGGGCCGGCAACACCCAGCAGCAACTGGAATCAAGCGGAACGGTACAGTGTAATGTTGTGGAGGTTATACAACCTGCAAGTCCTATAAATATTGACGACCTGTTGTGAGGAGGGGGGGGGGGAGGGAGGGAGGGAGGGAGGGAGGGAGGGGGCAGAATTATTTCCCTCCAAGAATTGTCTGTCTCAGTCTCACCATCCTCCACCACCCCTACGAATTCATAATTTCAAGTTTCTTCCGCTCAAAGTATCGACTGGTGTTGGGGGGGGGGGGGGGTCGGGTCTCTTTAGATTCCCCGGCTTGATTCCCCCCAGCAAATGCAAAACGGGGTAAAGAGAAAAAGGCCAACTCAAACATCTAGCCCCGCCGGGATTCGAACTCACGCCCCGAGAACTGAAAATCCAACGCTGTAACCATTCTAAGCAAATCTGATAAATGCGCCCATAGCCCCACACTGTCTTTTTTTAAGAGCAATCTAAAAATGTTCTCCCCCCCCCCCCCCCCCCTTTTTTTTTTTTTTTTTTTTTTTGCAAAAGATTTCCTGTAGTTTCCAGTGTATGTCTATCCATCGTTTAAAATGTGCGTAAGTATGGCATTGAGTTTCATATAAAGAAATGCACCCTACAAATACCATTTAATAATAATAATTATTATCATTATTATTATATAAAGAAATGCACCCTACAAATACCATTTAATAATAATAATAATTATTATCATTATTATTATATAAAGAAATGCACCCTACAAATACCATTTAATAATAATAATAATTATTATCATTATTATTATATAAAGAAATGCACCCTACAAATACCATTTATTATTAGGCCCTATTATTATTATCATTATTATGCTATCTCGCTGCAACCCGGATTATTATGAAAGGGTCAACAAAATTATGAAAATTATCCCAAATAATTAATTGTGTGTAAGGACACCCATCTCCTCACTCATCACACTGGCAGTCGTGTGTAGCAATCGATCTATTCAGCGGTTAACGGTAGTTGTCTCCCCTGCCAAACGGCACACAAAATGGCTGACCAGCGTCCACCCTCGCTGCAGTATTTTGCACAAAAATGGTGCCTGTAACACTGCAAAGCTTTTTGATCAAGTTATGAGTACCCACCTGCCAGCCGGCGAGAGACAGGCCGAACACGATGAGAGGGAACAGGAAAAACATGAAGACAAGGTAGACGAAGGCGAACCAGCGGTAGTGGAAGACAGTCTCTCCCAGCTTCTTGGCCAGGCCGATAGGAACACGCCGCATGAAGGGGACTGGGTACCACACCAAGATGCCGGACAGGTTGAAGAAGAGGTGACACAGCGCCACCTACAAGAGGGGAGGTTTAAAATAATTAGGTACTGTCCAGGTCGCGGTATGATTTTTTTTCTTGTTCTTGGTCACTGTCATCGCTAGCTGATGTCCTGAACTGTTGGCTAGATGCGAATTTTTCCGGGATGGGTGTTGGGTGGGTGTTTGGGGATTTAACGTCCTTTTCCATCACATGAGGGTGATACCACCAAAGACGGGGCATTGCGAAAAAGGCCGGACGAATGTTTTGGCCCCCGCCGGGAATCGAACTCACGACCCTAGCATTGAAAGTCCACTGCTCTACGACTGTTCCGGCTCCCCTGACGTCGGCGGGGAAACGAGCTGTGTACAAACGGACAAGAAACGTTTATATTATTTTCATAAGAGGACGGGGGGAGAGGGGGGGGGGCGGAATTTCATCTCCTTTGCCACCACGTAAGGGTGATATCAAAGACGGTGCAACGAGAAAAACTTGACGCCGCATAAATATTTGGCCTCAGCTGGGACTCGAACTCACGACCCGACCATAGAGAGCCCAACGCTGTACCATTCGGCTGTCCCGGACCCCCTTTCATAAGCGGGCTGACACACATGAGTTACATGCTATCACAGTGCACTAAACACGGAACATAGCTCTAATTAATCCAACAACATACAGCTGTTGCATCACGATGCACGTGTATGAAAATGAACATACAGTGGTACTGTTTCACTCCACCTTGAAGCGCACATGACATAAATTCCGTACAACTACCACGGCGGGAAGGAGTGTGGCTTTTCTTGGCCCACAGTTCCGCTAACTTCACTGTAGCTTTTAGACTCTAACCCGGGGTTAAACTCCCTAACCCCGACTTTTACATGCGGGCACAGATGAACTTTCACGTGTTGCCTTTACCCAAACCATTTGGACATCCGTCCTAGCCTCATCATCATCATACATCATAAACATATCCACTGCTGGATTCCACATGCGACCTGGAAAGAAAACAACAAAAGGCTGGCGAAGAGCTGAAACAGAAAAAGAGCAACAACAACAACAACAAACCAAACTAAAGCAGCAGCAGCAGCAGCAGCAACAACAACAACAACAACAACAACAACAACAACAACAACAACAACAACAACAACAACCACTCAAACTAAAACGTAGGAAGATGAACCGATATTCCTCGGGTCGTGAGTTCGAACCCCGGCTGGGGCCAAATATTGTGCTGGCTTTTTTTATCGTTACCCCGTTTTTATATCATCCGTATGTGGCGGAAAAGGACGTTAAACTCCCAAACACCCACCCACCCCTAATACTCACCTGGAAAGAGTTTTTAAATCCCGAAGGATCTGAGGCGAGGGCAGCCAGTATGCTGGTGACGGTGGTGCCGATGTTGGACCCCAGGGTCAGGGGGTACATCCTGTCGATGTGAATGGCCCCCACCCCCACTAGAGGGGTCAAGGCCGAGGTGAAGATGGAGCTGCTCTGGACAAGGATGGTCAGCCCAGCTCCTATCTGTTGACAAGAGAACAATGGACACTGGTGGTGAGCCGACTAGGATCTTCCACTCACAAGAATTCGGGCTAAGATCGTCTTTAAAGATAAAAATTCACACAATCATATTTTTCTTGATTAAAATAAGGGCTTTCTTCTTGGCCACCAGAGCCACTCTTCATTTTAGTCACCTTTCCCTGAATATAATTAAGATGATATTAGTGATGTACAAGTAGCTCAATCTAAGGGAAAGCACTCAAATCAATCACGGGGAACCACTCTGTGTAGCAAGATGCAGGGCTTAAATTACGTTTTAAGTGTCCGCCATGTTTCAAAACGTTCATTAAAAGAAAGTCTTACCAAAATAGCGAGGTAACCCGTGAAGTACTTCAGAACTCCCGGAAGGTCTGAGTTGATGAACCGTTGCAGCACCTTGGCGATGGTTCCCTTCAGGAGCGACGCCAGCAACTTGACAATGAGCACGAGACACGTACACAACATCACCAGCGACAGCGCCAACAATATACCTCCCGCTGCTGCGTCACTGCCACTCCAGCTGCTGAACATGTGACCGTCTGGAACGGTAAAAAGAATAGTATTATGCCGGTAACAGAGCGTAAGTTGATGAGGTTAGTTTTGCATTGGGTCCACGATTAAACCAAAGAATGTACAAGTACATCAAAGGTGCACGTGTACAACACACACACACACACACACACACACACACACACACACACACACACACACACACACACACACACTCGCGTTTGCGTGTGTGTGAGTATTGTTCATGGGTGTTCTTGTTGTTGTTGTTGTTGTTGTTTTCTTTTTGTTTCTTTGAGTTTTTTCTGGTTCCTTTCTGACTTTCTTTATTTTCGCGTGTGCTTGATGGCATTTATGATCGTTATGTGGTGCCGTTAACAGAATCCACGTTCTTTGCCTGTATTTGACTGGTAATACGTACACAAATCGCTAAGTTATGTCCAAAATATGGGAGCAGGCCAGTTCAGTTATCTTCTGTCCAGTTATATTCATTATGAGCGCATTCGTGTTGTTGCAATTAAACTGATAATGCACATAATTACGAGACGCTCCCCGTGCATCCGACCTTCACACGCTCTGGCTGGAATACCCCGTGGCAAGATGGCACTCACCACGTGGGTTTGGTGGTTCCTGATACTTCTTCTTGTGGCCGAAGCTAACAAAGAAAACGACCAACAAAAAAAAAAACCCCTAAGCACCAGTTCCCACAATATACTCTCAGCATGTTTCTGTTGTGAACAACATTCTAAACCGGTGTCAGTAACAGGCCGGAGTATACCCCTGGCTACTTTATACCGCCTGGGTATAGATCAGTGGTAGGGGGGTGGGGGGTAAAGTGGGCAGGAGAGGGTTAAACGGGCCTAGGCCAGAGTACACCCCGGGGTATAGTCTGGGCTAGACCAGTTTATACGGGGGAATAGTCTGGGCTAGGCCAGTTTATACGGGGGTATACTCCAGGCGGGGTATAATCTGGACTGCTACACCTGGTACAGATCTAACACGTTGTACAATACAGCAGGGAGGTTTCAGTATCCTGTTCAGTATACCCACGTCTCGCCTCTCGGTACAGATAACGGCGGGGTCTGGATAACGGCACCACAATCGTATAAAAACCTATGTGTCTGTTGAATAGCTACCTCCAGTCATTAAGCTGCCATTCACCTCCTTGCCCTGGGCGATGTCGCGGATCTTGGAAGATGACAGCTGCAATCAGAAACGAGTGTTATGTAGACTTCAAGGTGCTGATAGTAGTTGTTGTTGTTGTTGTTGATGTTGTTGTTGTTGTCGGTGGTGGTGGTGGTGCTGGTGGTGGTGGTGCTGGTGGTTTTGGGGTCTTTTTGCTGATTCAGCTCTTCGCCGGCTCCCAGTCATGGGTGGAATCCACGGAGGCCTCAGAAACTGGGACTTCTATTTTTATTATGCATGATGATGGAGATGAGGATGATGGAAAGATGGTGCTATGGAGGTCCGTGTGGTTTGGGGCTGCGGGGCATGACCGCATTCCACGCTTCCTGTCATAAATATCCCGGAGTTATCCAGGCCCGGGAACTACGGCACCTGAGAGTAAATCTATACAGGCTACATCGGAAGTAAACGATGACTGTACTCATAATACGCACAGAAGTCATTCGCTTTGGAAATGTACAGCCCACAAAATTTGAACAAAAATGCAATTCTATATTCCAAAACTTAAACAGCTGAGCTCAGCCTTCGCACCACGTGATTGTAATGTGTTCATGTCCAATGTGTGAGAGGATGCGTGTGATTCACGTGAGCGTGCGTGTCGGGTTCAGTTCGCGGCGCTTTGAGCCGATTCAAGAAACCGGAAAAAGCTCCTATACAATACTCATTATTATTATTATTATTTGTTCGTTGGTCCGTGTCATATTGATTTGACTCCTCACCTGGACAAACATTTCGGTGAATGGTTTCGTAATGGCCTTGAGAAACTCCGGGTTGTCCGTGCGTGTCGGGTCATACACTATGTCAGCCGTGATGGCGTCAGTCAGCCAGAACAGGTAGCCTGATGCCCACTCAAGCGGCAAGAAAACCAACACGCTGAGCCAGTTGAACATGTCGTGCACTGTGGCCGCCGCAAAAGCACGCCTGAAATGAATATTGTGGAATATTTCAGTTCAGTTCAGTTTTAATTCAATTCAAAATACTTCATTGTCCTCAAGGAAGAGGCAATTCATTTGCAGCTCATACAACAAACATCACAATAACACATTTTAAAAAGTTACTACTCAATAATACTCAATAAAACACGGCTTAAGTATTAACACTAAGATACAGAAATTACTCATGTAAAATGATACTATATAAAATTGTTTGTAGTGATTTTTGTTGTCATGAAAAAGCGTGGATTGTGTGATTTGTTGTATTTTGTAGGGCAAGGTGTATGCCAGGGGATTGCAACAAGAGACAAGCTGCCAGTGAAGCAGGGAGTTTTTGCGCACAAGTCGGGCAGAGATGACGTGAGTGGATTTCAGTGAAGTGGCTTTTTGTGGCCTAGCAGAAAGTAGACTTGCATTACTCTAGTCAAGCATGAGCGGACAGGAGACATTCAATTTTTTTTAACTTCTGTGGTATGTGCCCCTGGATGTTCTGTGCATGGTAATTTTTGTTTCTGGATTGAAGCCTTTTTTAGGGGTGACTATGATGCCTGAGGCTAATAAGGGATATAATTACACATAGGCATTTTGAGGTCTCGTGCGCTTGTATTCTTTGGCCCACATCACCATGCATAGCAAAAGACCTGCTGAACCCTCCATCCCTTGCCCCCTAACATAATCAACTTGACCAGGAATCCGAGTCATACCTGAAGTCCCCTCTCTCCCCTGCCTGCCCCACGGCCACGATGGTATTGGTGACGGATGTTCCTATGTTGGTCCCCATTATGATGAAGATGGACAGGCGCACCGGTAACACTGCAAAGAAACAAATATGTTGATGTGTACACATGACACTGAGGATTTTAATTGCTTGCTGCTTCTGAGGTGGAAAAGTGAAGTCGGTGTTTGCTCTTTCTACACTGTTCAAACGTGTGACGTGCATACTATTGCATAATACCAGGTGCATGAAATTTTGCCAGTCCCCATCTTCTAATGCTCGGGTCGTGAGTTCGTATCCCGGCTGGGGCCAAATATTTGTGCTGGGTTTTTCATTGTTGCCCCGTCTTTGATATCACACTATGTGGTGGAAAAGGACGTTAAACCCCAAAACACCCACCCACCCCACCCGCCAGTCCCCATCCCCGCAAAAACTGTAACAAAATAAAGAAAGAAAGAAAGAAAGAAAGAAACGCATGGATAGAACAAGGCAAAATAAACCACTATGTCAAAATTTAACATCCTGTCCCTTCAAACTAACGTAACCGTAACTAAAACTGATTCATAAAGTGATAAGGAATACGCAAGTTGATCCTGTGCCGTATGTTTAATAAATATTCATATTTGGTGCGTGTGTACTCACGGTCCGCGGACACCATGGAGACGACGATAGAGGTGGAGGTGGAAGAACTCTGCACGAGCACCGTGCTCAACACGCCCACCATCAGGCCGGCGATGGGGTTGCTGAACAGTCCTGTGTTGCTCATCGCCTCGCCCGCAGCTTTGCCTGCAAGGTGAAGCGGGTCCAGAGTGTTTTAGTTTGGATTGTTGTTGTTGTTGTTGTTGTTGTTGTTGTTGTTGTTGTTGTTGTTGTTGCTGCTGCTGCTGCTGCTGCTGCTGCTGCTGCTGCTGCTGCTGCTGTTGTTGTTGTCGTTGTTGTGGTGGTTGGTGTTTTTGTTGTTGTTGTTGCTGCTGTTGTTGTTGTTGCTGTTTTTGCCTGCGGGTCCAGAGTGTTTTAGTTTGGGTTGTTGTTGTTGTTGTTGTTGTTGTTGTTGTGCTTCAGCTCTTCGCCAGCCTCTTGTCGTTTTCTCCCCAGGTCGCATGCGGAATCCAGCAGTGGATATGTTTATGATGTATGGTGATGAGGATGAGGCTAGGACGGATGTCCAAATAGTTTGGGTAAAGGCAACACGTGAAAGTTCATCTGTGCCCGCATGTAAAAGTCGGGGTTAGGGAGTTTAACCCCGGGTTAGAGTCTAACCTCGAACTAAACTAACTCTAGGGTAAAAATTTCTGTTGTTTTTTCCTTTAAATCAGGAAGCGGGTCCGTTCCAGCAAGGTGCCTATGCCGTTATACAAGGACTTTTGTCTGTCTTTCTTCGCTTTTTTTTTTTTTTTTTTGGTCCTAGTCTGGGTTCGGCCCGTAGCCGTGGGTTAAATTAACCTCGAATTTTACATACGGGCCCTGCTCCTCAGTCTGTCAATGACCTCCTCAATGTTGTTTTTTTTCACTCCATAGCTCAAATGTTTTTGTTACTCATATACGTACTAATAGCCATTTCGTGAGCTGAAAACGTGATGCAGTCTGTCATTACTGAAATACAGTACTCCTACCTAAGTTTAACAAAAATATAGTAAATCACAGACAAAGCGGGTTACCTCCAAGCAGCCTGAAGGCGGAGCTGAGGATGTCGAGGGAGCAGATGAACATGTAGAGTAGACCCAGGAGAAGGAGGAAGCGGGCCACGAGCCACGTGACACGCAGAACGCGACCCCTGGTGTCCAGCTCTGGAAGTGAATCATTTGTGAAGATTTCAGAAAAGAGGCTCGGCCCGAGGGTAAGATTTATTATTGGGTGGGTGGGTGTTTTGAGAGTTTAACGCCCTTTTCCACCACATAAGGGCGATATCAAAGACGGGGCAACGATGAAAAAGCCAGCACAAATATTTGGCCTCATCCGGCGTTCGAACTCACGACCCGAGCATTAGAAGTCCAGCGCTCTACCATTCGGCCACCCCGGCTCCCCATAAAACTACAATGAAGCATAGCAACACACACACACACACACACACACACACACACACACACACACACACACACACACACACACACACACACACACACCGAGTAAATAATTACCTTTCTTCGTCGTAATGAATTTTTTTGTGTATATGCGTTATTTCATGAATTTCATATAACTCGTGGAAGCCCACGGAAAAATCGCAGTTTTACTTGAAATCTTCAGATCACTAGGAGCCACTTCAAGCCACTGTTATGCAATCTGCAGCGGTCTTGCGTATTAGTGGCTTGAAGTGGCTCCTACTGGCGTGCAGTAGCTTGTTCTTTTTAACCAGTCTCAACATATACTCGGCAGTTAGTTGGTGGTGGGGCTTGGGCTTTGAAAAGTTTATCTGATATCTGGATGTACCGAGGACACTATTGTCGGCAAAGGCATTACGAAGTGTGGCATTAAACATGTGCATACAACCGGCCCCCGTAGTGTAGTGGTTAGCACTTAGGACCGTGGACCGGGAGACCCGGGTTCGGGTCCCAGCTGAGGCAAGCGGGATTTTTCCTACGTAGGTCGGCTCCTACCCAGAGCCCAGTGGGAACGCTGTTGCCACACAGCCGAGATTCACCCACTTCACGGGTGCGACTTTTGGGTGCTTCCCTTTGTATGACACGTCTTATGATGTGGATGATTACACGGCCGGCACCACAGGTGCCGTAGTTCCCCGGCCTGGTTAATGCCGGGATATTTATGACAGAAAGCGTGGAATGCGGCCCTGTCCCGCAGTCCCAAACCACACGGACCTCCATAGCATCATCTTATCATCATCCTCATATCCATCATCATGCATTTTTTTTTTTAAATGCCCCAGGTTCCGAGCCCTCCGTGGATTCCACCAATGACCTGGGAGGAACAACACTGGAACTGGCAAAAGAATTGGGGCAGCAAAAAAAAAACCAAAAAACAGTGCATACATACGGGAGTAATCAAACGAACGAAGAGACAGAAAAAGCACCCTCCGCTGGTTTACCTGCCCAAGGTGTAGCGGATGCATCCTGTAGTTCAGGTAGCGCCCACGGATCCTCCTCCTCCTCATCCCTGTTCCCTCTACCAGCCTCAGTATCAGACCTCTGGCTGCTCGAGTTTCCAGCTACCGTCATCCCGAAACGACCAGACAACGCAGCGTTAACAATCAAATCACTGGACGACACTCACGTGGAGTCTGTAAAGAAAACAAACATATTCGTCATTTGTTTTTTTAGCACTCGTTATCTTTGTGTACATGTTCCTATGATGTTAACGTTGTTTCGTGTTACAGGCTGGATTTATCGACCTTTGTCCTTTATACATTAAGCTGTTGTCTTCTGATTTGCTGTTGTTGTTGTTTGCTTGCTTGTTTTCTTGCAACTACCGTTTGTGATTTTCTCTGATATCCTACAGACCCCTAAAGGTGACAAAGGAATACACTATCTCGTATCTTGTATCGTATCAGAATCAGAATAAGAATCGCGTTTATTTGTCGTTAGAACACAAAGTTTTATAGGACACATGACGGGAAGGAGTTGAACAAAGTATCAGCTCAATAACAACAACAGCTGTGCATGCATACAGTAAACACACTGGCTATCTGAATATATATGAATCAGTTCACATCCAAAATAAACCGGTGGACAAAACAGATAAACAACAACAGCCAAACATCGGCAACAAACAGAAAAGAAAAACGTGATAACTCAGTGGCAGTCCTAAGACAGAGAGGACATCAAGATTTCTAGACCATTCAGTAATGTAGAACCTGAGTCCAGAAGATACTCTGGGTCTCATCGCACGCCGAGAATGTAAAATAGTTTTAACTTCTGCTTTATGGTGTACTGATATCGACATCTTTGGCTTTGGTCAATGATTCTGCCTGCTCACTGCTCATTTTTAACATGTTCATAAGCTACATTCAGTCTTGAAATTTTTTTGCAAAAGTTGTATTAGTCCTTCAAGGACCCGAAAACGCAAAAACCCCACAAGTCGCTAAAACTGATCCTCCGCCAGTGGGCTTTTTTTGTTGTTGCGATTTTCTCAAAAAGTGGCTGAGCAACTTTGTCACCATTTTGTGGAACCCAAGCACATATTGTCAACATGCACCACGGGATAAACAGAGCAATGGGCTCCTAGTGGGCAATGCATCCCATAATAACAAGCCTCTTAAATTAGTAACAGACAGTGCAGAGAGATCTGGGCCCGTATGTAGAACTCGAGGTTAATTTAACCCACGGCTACGGGCCTAACCCAGACTAGGACAAAAGAAACTCCAAAACAAAATTAAATTTAAAAAATGGAAGCGAAGAAAGAAAGTCAAAAATCCTTCTATAACGGCATAGACACCTTGCGGGAATGGACCCGCTGCCTGATTTAAAACAAAAAACAACAGAAAACCCTAGAGCTAGTTTAGTTCGAGGTTACACTCTAACCTGGGGCTAAACTCCCTAACCCCGACTTTTACATGCGGGCCCTGTACTGTTTATGAATCAGTCAAAGAATCGGTGGACACCTTATTGCCGTTGAAGTTATATAAAGTTTAAAAACAGATAAACGGACAAATAAGCGATAATCAGTGACTGTCACTCACCTTTGGTGTGGTCTGTGAAGCGCAAGACAAGTTCTAACCGTGTTCTCCTAACGCAAAGCAATGCCAATACTGCATGGCTGCCGTATATATTAATATTCCCTCCAGTTTCCCTCTTGAGCGTGCTTTGGTCCACAATTGCTCACAGACACGCCACTGTAATTGATACATGTCGGAAGGGCGTGGGAATATTGGCTACGTGGTAATAAAAGTTGACTCATTCGGTTAACAACACGAAAGGGAGTGAGTGAGTGAGTGAGTGAGTGAGTTTTTAGGGCTTATCGCCGCGCAAGCCACAAAGACTACATCCGCGGCGGAGTGTGCCTGCACTCTTTGGAAAAAAAACAAGATGGCCACCAGCCCAATATGTTGTTTCCATTCAATGACCTGCTGTAGTCACAGTCGTAGTCGTTGTGTCATGTATGCAGCCCGCGCGCACACGCCGGAACGCAAGCTCTCTGACATCAAGCATGCTGACATAAAGAAAGTACTGAAAACCCTTATCGTGCCTCTATGCACTTGCAAAAACCCAAACACATGAGGTCGTGTGAGCTCGCCTAGCTGGTTGACGTCACAACTTGTTGGCGTATGCAAGGTTCTACATGGGTGAATGAATTCTTGTAATAAAGTCGTTCCCCTTTGACAGAGTTACTTCCCGCAGACCTGACTGACAGACGATTGCTTACTGGTATCGGAGAAGAGACCCCCTCTCTCTCTCTCTCGCCTTAGACGCCCGCTTGCGCGCGCACGCACGCACCCCCCCCCCCCCTCCCCCTACACACACACACACACACATTATGCAAAGACCTTGGAATCAGAAAGACGCGTCACTCCTGCCCTCGTAAGAGTAGACTCCAGAGTGCAGTCCCTTTTCGGCGGGGCGTGAAAATGTGACTGCTTACACCCAGGGCCATTTTAAAAAATGGCGAATTATTTTTAGAAAAGCGAAGACTTGTGTGTCATATGAATCGATTTGAAACGAAGTCTTGAATATCCGACCACTTTTGGTTTGGGCAAAATCTTTGCCAGCGGACAATTATTGTTGCGATTTGATGGCACTGTTTACGTGGTACACTGATCCAACAGGATGTGAGTAAACGGCAAGGGGGTTGCACTCTGACAGGCCAAGGTGTTGCACTCTGCAGGCAAGTATTATTGCACGGTGCAGACGATCACGTACCTGCCTTGTGGTGGAATAAGAGACGATTACAAAAGCATACACACCCGTGCTCTAGGACTGAATGTAATAATAGATCTGTCCATTCAGACAGAGACATGTTATGTATGTCTCTGATTCAGAAACACGCCTACTTTCACTCTGAAGACAGCCTGCCATCACTTGCGCCACTGAGGATCCCTCTGGGTTCAAAGCTGGTCAAGGATGACATAGTGCGCGACCTTGTGTTTGAGAGCCCCGAGACAATTTAGGCCCGTCACGGTAGCGCAGTGAGCGCCATTTCCCCACTGTGCACAGAGGTACTTTCCACTGAAAGACTCTGTGCCCCAGAGAGTGTCGTAAGAGAGACATATAGCGGGACAACGCGAAGAGTTGTCTGCCCGCATTAGCGCGCATCCTAGATCTGGCCCCTATAGTGACAGCATGGCGGAAAGTGGAAAGCGATCACAAAAGCATGCAATTGTGTTCTGCGCCGAATTGTTCAAATAACAGACAAATATAAACGGGGAAATACTTCTTTTGGTATTCCTGTTGAAAAACAAACATTTTTTTTTTCGCTTTCTTGTCAAAAAAAAAAAAAAAAAAGACCTCAAGTGGTACGTGTGCATGCAGTGTAAACTAACAGTAAACACACGCGGCTGACGCAGATACAGCGTAATTTTTTTCCCTGACAACTTTACAAATCACGGTGACTTAAATTGTGCTAGCGTCTACCTGCATCTAAATTCAGAACACACACACACACACACACACACACACACACACAGAGAGAACAAAATCATGCGGCTGAACTTCATTCTAACCATTGTAAAACCATATCACAACATAGAATCTGCTGGATCGTCGGTCGCAGATATGATTAATGCTGAGTTAGCAGGAAGTATTCAGCGGATGCGTCCATCTTTGGATCTCTCGCACATTCGATCTTTCTGTGTTCCGTACTAGTTTCACTTGAACACATCGAACGAAATGCACTGCGTAGCCTACGTACAGCAGTGAAAGCCAAACTAGATCTTTCGTTCGTCCTCCGGAACTTTGAGAGTACTTATGTTTTCCATAGGCCTAAAACACATGCGAAATATATGGGGGGAGACCACCTGTCAGTCGCTGACATCTTCGTTTTTGTTTATTTTCTTAAAATGTTTTACGGCGGCTAGTGTAGGGTTGGGTCAAACAACTGCGTAGATCTGCGGGATGCGCGCTAATGCGCGCAGACAACTCTTACGCGTTGTCCCTCAAAGGGAGGTAAGTGAACTATCTTTATGTTTCCAAGATCTTTGCATTATGCTTCTGAGTGTGAGTCAGTGGCAAAAACGAAACCCACTGAAATTCCCGCTTTCCACATGTCAAGTTGTAGAGACTCTTGCGAAAAGATACTGCATTTCGATGCAAAATAATTTCTAGACCATCCCAGAACATGCTGGTGCAGTAACGTCAGTAGATTACGTCACCTTGGAGAGATTTCGAGCCTTCCAGTAAGTTGAGGAATGTTCTAGATCTGACGTAAGCAGCCCCCCTGCACAGCGTTCTGGATTCTTCTTCTTTCATGAATTTGTTCTCCGCGCATATTCTGTTCATAAAGTATTGGAGTTGTAGTCTGTTGTATCCCGTATCATCTCTGCGAGTGCACGATGATGGCGACATAGCATAAGTAAAATACAACACCACGTCTCCAAACAGAGGAATTCCGAAAGAAAGTGGCGAGACACCCCCAAGAACAAGATGGCCACTGACCAGCCCAATATGTTGTTTCCATTTAATCACCTGCTGTCGTCACGGTCGTTCTTTTGTAATGCCATGTATACGGGAGGACACACACACACACACACACACACACACACACACACACACACACACACACACACACACACTCTCTCTCTCTCTCTCTCTCTCTCTCTCTCAATGGAAACAACTGACCGGGCTTGTCAGACCAATCTTGGTTTTGGAAGAGAGACGTCAAGTTGTTTTCTTTGAAATCTATGACGTTTTCCTCATTGGGATGACGCATAATACATTTGACGTAATAACTTTGACTCGGATACAATTCTTGCAATGAAAGCAGCCCCATGAAAATTGAAGTGTTGCTGCTGCGCAGTGTAAAGATCGAATTTATACCGGCTCAATGTGTTTAACAGACAAGTCTGCGCGGCGAACGTTTTTTTCACTATGTGTTATGTCTGCTGCGCGCGCGCGCACACAGACACACACAGACATACGCGCGCGCGCACGCACGCACGCACGCACGCACGCACGCAGACTTGCGCGAGCCGCGTTTGTGCATGTGCTCCATTGAGACCTATGTGGTGTTCTCTCACTCTACTATGCTATTGAGTGAGAGTCAGTGGGAAAAACAAAGCTCACTACATCAATGAAACTCCCGCTTTCCCCGTCTACAAATAGAGAACTTCCGAAAAGTGACGACACACCCCCACGTCAATCAAACATGACGTCGGCAAACTGACGCTGATACAGTTTTGCGTCAGTGCGCGTGTGCCTTTTCTGCGATGTTTGTGAGGCGTGTGGCTTGTGTAAAGGAAATGTGCTTCGAGTACAAATTTTCGAGTCAACTGACGACAACGGCTGCAGTGAATTTTTCTAATTTTTTTTGTATATTTTTTATGGCACCCCAGGCTCATTATCTATGTATAGTAGGAGCGATTTTGAGATCTAAAGTGTGTTCACCAGCACTTTCATCAGGTACGGTTTACGCCAAAAGTATAAAAGCGACAACATCCAAAATTCACTCAGTTGAGAGTCCGTATTCATGCTATCTATGTCCCAAAAATGGAGTGGTTTAGGTAAATATTACGCCTTTAAACGCCAGAAAGCCACTTTTTTTGAAAAGGGCGATAACTCGCAAATCATGTGTGCAATCGTACCTGGATCGGGCCTTCTATTCAACAATCTTGATTCATTTAGAAACCCCAAATTTGAAATCGATCGGTTTAGTATTTTCGGAGAAATAGGCATCTGAACTGGGTTCACATGCAATGTCAACTCAGGCTCGGTTTACATGAAAACTATAAGAGCGACCATTTTCTAGTAGTGACTCTGTTCAGAGTCCGTATTCAAGCTATCTACTGCCAAAAAATTGAGTGATTTAAATAAATATTACGCCTGTACACGAAAGACAACCAACTTGTCTCAAAAGGGCGATAACTCCCAAATCACTTAAGCAATCATCACACGCTTGAATCGTCTAATGTAACATTTTGATATATTTGGATACCCCAAATTTGAAGCCATTCGGTTGAGTATTTTCGAAGAAACGGGCCCGGACACAATTCACACACACACACACACACACACACACACACACACACACACACACACACACACACACACACACACACACACACATCCACACAGACGGCACTCACTGAGGAGGAGAAGTGCGTTCGGCGCAGTATACATGCCAGCATCGATGACGTACGTTTTCTTACGTCATTGTCAGAGTTACACTTGCATAATCGTCTCTGCGGGAGATCGGCAGTGACGTGCGTTTGTACCACAGATGCTTGCCCATGAACGTGGAAAATTTAGCCCGTCCTATGATGTTGTTTCCATTACTATGGAAACAACATAAAAATGCAACGTTGTACAACTGATGCAAACTGGTCTGCGGGGCAGTACAAACCTAGGACATGCAGGAGGCGCTGCACCTTCATGCTAATTTATCGAACTCCCGATTACAAAAAAGCGTAGAAAACAAATAGCACTTACAACTAGGTAAAACAAACATGAATACTAAGCGCATAAACGGCAAACATTGCAATTTATCATCTCCTGGGCGCAGTAAACCAGTTAGCAGCATATGTCCAACATTACTTATTCCTAACCACTGGCAGCGCAGACGTGAGTACAACACGAAAGGAACAAGAGGAAAGCAAAAATGAAAAAGAGGAGGAAGAGGACGCAATGACTGTTTTCACGCAAAATATGTTTGAAATGTGAGCATGCACAAGTCTTTGCATTGTAATAACGCGTTTGTCAAAGTCGGTTGACGACCGGAAACAGGTTATACAGAGTGGTGGGTTCGTCTGTAGATAGATAGATGGAAACAGTTCATTCTAATGATATATGGTAAAAATTTACTTTAATTAGTTTGTTTGTTTGTTTGTTTGTTTGTTTTCATCCCAATGATGTATGGTAAAGTTTACTCTAATTTGTTTGTTTGTTTTGGGAACCCGGGTGGCCGAATGGTAGAGCGTTGGACTTCTAATGCTCGGGTCGTGAGTTCGTATCCCGGCTGGGGCCAAATATTTGTGCTGGCTTTTTCATCGTTGCCCCGTCTTTGGTATCACCAGTATGTGGTGGAAAAGGACGTTAAACCCCGAAACACCCAAACACCCTTGTTTGTTTGTTTGTTTGTTGGGTCGTCTTGTACGAGCACCAACAGTCCACATGAACAAACAAATGTACCTGCATGATAGGAATAACTGATCTAACTCTGTGGTCCTCTCGTGAAGGGGGCCAGTCATCATCGGCTCAACCGGTTGAATGTTGGACTCTTAAAGTCCTAAATATCGTAGAGTCCCAGGTTCAAAACCCCGGCATGGCCAAAATTTGCACACACCATTCCCTCTTGCTCCGGTCTTTAACATCATGTCATCATCTTCGCGGTGGACAAAGGACGGGAGGTTCTAAACGCCTACGTAACCACCCACTCTACCTCATAAATGAATCGCTAGAAGCAGGAGTATCAACCAAGCATTGCAGAGTGAATATGGGATGTCGTAAAACTTGTCTCTGGAAATGACGTACTCATGCGTCACTAGCGCGTGTGTTTGAGATAAGCCCTGACGGTATGACTCGTAGTCACGTTGGTATGATCCCCCCCCCTCCCCTTACTGTAGGTGGGTCAAGCACTTGCAGGTACTGTGAAGTGCATAGAACGGGTAGGGTTTTCCAGGTGACGCGTTTTTATTACGCACACCAACACGCTGAGCCAGACGGTCTGACAAATACACTGTCCAGTACTAGGGTGTTCTTTCTGGAGGGATCGTATCACAACTTGTGGTTAGTCTGAAAATTTCGTCTTAGCTTACTGTCATGCAGGAAAATGTTACCTCCGTCTGCTTATGAACGAGAAGGTGTGGAACACTGTTCAAACGGTTGGTTGGTTGGTTGGTTGGTCGGGGCGGTTGGTGGTCTAGTGGTTAAGAGACCTGTCACCAGTGCGAGAGGTCAGGGGTTCGAGTCCCACTCGGGGCAAAGAATTTTGCCTTCTCGTATGTGGCACCGTTCATTCGGGCCGATCGTCGGGGGTTCTCTCCGGGTACTCCGCCTTCCTCCCCCTCTGCTTTGGAAATGTTCAGCCCACAAAATATGAACAATAAATTGAATTCTAAATCCCGAAATTTTATTTAAATAGCTGAGCTGACCCTTCGCACCACGTGATTGTAAGGTGTTTATGTCCAGTGTGTGAGAGAATGCGTGTGATTCACATGAGCGTGCGTGTTGGGTTCAGTTCGCGGCGCTTTGAGCCGATTCAAGAAATTGGGTAAAGCGCCTATACAATACTCATTATTATTATTATTATTACTGGTTGGCTGGCTGTTTAACTGGTTAGTCGGGAGTTTCACGTCCCCGTGACAATCGTGTTTGGATACAACCCTTATGGGCGGCTTATGGGGTGTAGGTTCAGCTACCCTAACTGAACAGTCCAACTGAACACTTTTCAATCCAGACAGAAAGGTTGGGCAATTTTTTTTTCAAACTATGAGCTAATGTCAGTAATGCTACCATTTTGATGCTCACAAGGTTTTCTAAACTGTTTTACATCTTTCATCACGCCACTTAGACATCTGGGCCCGAATGTAAAACTCGAGGATAATTTAACCCACGGCTACCGGCCTAACCCAGACTAGGACAAAAGAAACCCCAACAGCAAAATTAAATTTTAAAAAAGGAAGCGAAGAAAGAAAGACAAAAATCCTTCTATAACGGCATAGGCACCCTGCTGGAATGGACTCGCTTCCTGATTTAAAACAAGAAACAACAGAACATTTAACCCTAGAGCTAGTTTAGTTCGAGGTTAAACTCTAACCCGGGGCTAAACTCCCTACCCCCGACTTTTACATGTGGGCCCAGGGCCCGTATGTAATAGTCGAGGTTCCGCTTTTAGCCCTGGGTGAGAGTCTAACCTCGAACTAAACTAGCTCTAGGGTTAAATGTTCTGTTGTTTTTTGTTTTTTAAAATTATTATTTTAAATCAAGAAGCGGGTCCATTCCACCAAGATGCCTAAGCCGTTACAGAAGGACTTTTTTCTTCCTGTCTTCGCTTCCTTTTTTTTTATATTTCATTTTGCTTTGGGGTTTCTTTTGTCCTAGTTTGGGTTAGGCCCGTAACCGTGGGTTAAATTAACCTCAACTTTTACGTACGGGCCCTGGACAGTGAGAACATCTGTAATGCTGGCACTGAGCCAGCCGGAGCGTACTCGATGACGCGGCCACTACACTGAGCGCTCCAGTAGTGTAACAGCAGTCGTAGAATTTGAATGTGGGGCCGCCGGCTCGCGCAAAGTGTAAGCGAGATTGTAACGCATGAAGAGCTGTACTAATCATCAAGATAGAGTATTTCGAGCGTACAGCGCACTCACGAACTAAACTACTCCAAAAGATAAGGTGACTTAGCAAAGATGGAATTACCCCGTTTAGTCCTTGAGTGTGATGGATATGTTGCACAAACAGGCCTCGTTCACGCAGGCAGATGAGTTGCGCACGCACACACACACACACACACACACACACACACACACACACACACACACACACACACGCACGGACGCACGCACGCACACACACACCGTACTACATAGCGGGATAAGGATCCCACTAGGGCTACCCGTCCAGATCCTAAACAACAAGCTGTTGTTTGCACACAATCAATTAAAACCATCCACTTAATCGGCCATGTGGATCGCCACACACACACACACACACACACACACACACACACACACACACACACACACACACAATTCCCTTGCACACAAAGAAGTGAGTTCAAGTGAGCGAAATTGACACTCTTGTGTGGCGTTGTAGACGCACACATGCCTACACTGATACACGCCGTAAGTTACGCAGTATAATTAGGTCGATGTCGCTGACTTTCAATGTACACAGGTACAGTGCACGCTTACAGTTGTGCGCAGTGAAGTACGCACTATACATGCTTACAACTACAATATCAGGGCTTCGCATTATCCTTTTCGGGAAATTCAGGCTGCTTACACCGGGGGAAGCGCCTCGCCGCTGTGCAGCACCACCCAGTACCTATCCCAGTTCAATTCTTCTGGGTGAGGAAAGCCGGGTAACCCGTAGAGAAACCCCCGATAAGCAGCCCGGTAGCCAGGAAAATCCGGTGTCATATATCACAAGCTCGAACCCACGCTTCCACGCCGTGACAGCCACGGTGACGGCCGTTCAGTATCACAGCGTCAAGTCCGACGCGCAGCCTGTTAGACCACCGCTCACCCCTATCTGCGTGTGGCATCGGTCAGTGACCGGTTCATTTTCGAAATGCCTGCCGGATTACTTTGTGAGCAAGGCGGACATAAAATTATGTCCTATCATTTCTGTGCCACAGTAGTCCATATTCAGTACAAACGAGTTAACGTCCTATACTTTTAAGGTCAGCCAGGACATCTGTCCTATTATGAATCCCACGGATGTTAGTGATGGGCCAAATTTAGCGACTATGAGGTTTGTTTTCTTTTCAGCTAAACTTTATAAAACAAGAAACAACAGAAAATTTAACCCTAGAGCTAGTTTAGTTCGAGGTTAGACTCTAACCCGGGGCTAAACTCCCTAACCCTGACTTTTTTACATGCGGGGCCTGGAGAGGTAATTTAAGCGCTGCACTTCTTATTCCATGTTACTGACGCACGCCTGCCTAGCGACATGCCGTAAAGTATGCGATATGGTTAGTTCGATGTCACTGACTGGCATTCTTTTTACACACGCACAATGCTTACAGCTGTGTGCAGCCAAGTACACATGTTACACGCTCACCACTGTGGGAAGCCGTTGTCAGTGAACGACTACAACACATTATCACATTCAAGTTCAGTTTGAGAGGCCTGACAGATGACGGACACTGATAAAACCCGGCACGGCCAACAATGATATTAAGTCAACAAGACAAAATTACGACATGAAGGTTACAACACCTTACCTGTGCAGTCCACTCAGTCACGTACA
>JACVVK020000014.1:32500-37500 GCA_018292915.2 Batillaria attramentaria | reverse complement strand
GGGGGGGGGTGTAAAGTCCTGTTCCACAATGAAAAAGCCAGCACAATTATTTGGCCCAAGCCAGGATTCGAACTCAAGACTTGAACACTGAAAGTGCAGCGCTCTACCCGCATTCGGCCACCCCGGCCATCCCGGCACCCCGAAGGGAAAGGCAGAGATGCTAGGAAAATTATTCGCCCTTACCTGAAGTCACCTCTCTGGACTGCCTGTCCTATAGCTACCAGAGTGTTTGTCACGGTCGTCCCGATGTTGGATCCCATCACCATGGGGATGGCCATGTACACCGGCATCACTGTAACACGCACGCTGATTGGTTAAAACATAATATTGCGCTACCAGTGGTACAAAAAGGACGAGAAAACGGCCGTGTACACCGGCATCACTGTAACACGCACGCTGATTGGTTAAAACACAATATTGCGCTACCAGTGGTAAAAAGGACGAGAAAACGGCCGTGTACACCGGCATCACTGTAACACGCACGCTGATTGGTCAAAACATGATATTGCCATATCAGTGGTACAAAAAGGACGAGATAACGGCCATGTACACCGGCATCACTGTAACACGCACGCTGATTGGTTAAAACATGATATCGCGCTACCAGTGGTACAAAAAGGACGAGAAACCGGCCATGTACACCGGCATCACTGTAACACGCACGCTTATTGGTTAAAACATGATATTGCCCAACCAGTGGTACAAAAAGGACGAGAAAACGGCCATGTACACCGGCATCACTGTAACACGCACGCTGATTGGTTAAAACATGATATCGCGCTACCAGTGGTACAAAAAGGATGAGAAAACGGCCACTGTACCAAACGGTTCTGCCAAGAAGCTGACGGCCAAAGTTGGAGGTAATGATCATAATTTATGTCCAACGACAGCCTCGAGCTGTGGTCTATTTAAAAACAAACAAAACTCCAAATGATGTCCCCGGCCAACTGTTTAAACTCAAACACAAGTGGAGTTTGAGTGGTTTTTAAGAGCCCGGGCTCCAGCATCGCCTACCCACTTTATGAAAAGACTTGTTAAAAAAAAACAAAAAAACAAAAACCAAGCCACTGCACACCAGTAGGAGCCACATAAAGCCACGAGTACGTAAGGCGTGGACCTTCCCCGCTAGGCCAGAGATCGCTGCAAACTGCATAATATTGGCCCGAAGTGGCTTTTAGTGATCTGAAGACCTCAAGTAACATTGCAGTTTTGGCTTGGGCTTTTAGGAGATAATATGTTTGCAAACGTTTTGCTTTGTGCTCATCTTTCATGGAGGGTTCACAGAATGCATACCCACGATCTGCAGACAACATGCCTATATACAGAAACTGCCAAATATGTCATACTTAAAACATTCCGCCCCTTGCATTTGATCCTGACGATAAGCTACACGGATGGTCAATAAAGTGATAAGTGAATATTCAGTTATATTTAGTGCATGTATACTCACGGTCCGCGGACACCATGGAGACGATGATAGAGGTGGAGGTGGAAGAACTCTGCACGAGCACCGTGCTCAACACGCCCACCATTAGGCCGGCGATAGGGTTGCTGAACAGTCCTGTGTTGCTCAGGGCCTCGCCAGCAGCTTTGCCTGCAGAATAAACGTTCGGCTTTGTCAACAACACTAAGCAACACTTCCACTAAATGTCAGATCATCTGGGCCGGCATGTAAAAGTCGGGGTTAGGGAGTTTAGCCCCGGGTTAGAGTCTAACCTCGAACTAAACTAGCCCTAGGATTAAATTTTCTGTTGTCTTTTTTTTGTTGTTTTAAATCAGGAAGCGGGTCCACTTAATCAAGGTGCCAAAGCCTTTATAGAAGGATTTTTGTCTTTCTTTCTTTCTTTGCTTCCTTTTTTTTTTTTTTACTTAATTTTGTTTTGGGGTTTCTTTTGTCCTAGTCTGGGTTAGACCCGTAGCCGTGGGTTAAATTAACTTCGACTTCATTCTACATACGGGCCCTGGTCCACAAGATGCGATGTCACCACGGGATCCAGATAGCTGGTGACAGACGTATGACGGTAGTTTCCGTTTAGAAAGTGTTCATTAGTGAATGTGTTCCTACCTCCCAGCAGCCTGAAGGCGGAGCTGAGGATATCGAGGGAGCAGATGAACATGTAGAGTAGACCCAGGAGAAGGAGGAAGCGGACAATGAGCCACGTTGCACGCATTACTCGACCTTTTGTGTCCAGCTCTGGAAAGCAAAAACAAACACAAAATAACAGAAAGTTTAAATTGCTATCAGGTTTTGACAGGTGACGAGTCAGCAGCATTTGTATCTTGTATATTTACTATAACACAGAGTTAAGACAAATCACACACACACACACACACACACACACACACACACACACACACACACACACACACACACACACTGTGCGGCAGCCTTTTGCCGAAATATCGTGGGATTTTGCGTTTGTTTTGTTTTCTTCTTGTTGTTGTTTGTTGCTATCTATCCTCGTGTCTTTGTCATACCTGTTTCAGACTTCATTTAGAACAGCTGGATAACATCTGCTCTCCGGTATAATAAAGAGAATTAAACAGTTACAAAACATAACCAAACCTGAATGGCGATGTGAAAACTTGTATTATTATGGCCTGAAAAAAAATGTTCAAACCAAGATAACAAAACAAATACCCAACGACGTGTGAATGGAAACATTCCGTCACTCACTTACCTGACCAAGGGGTGTCTGTGTCTTGCAGCTCAGGAAGCGCCCAGGGATCTTCCTCCTCCTCCTCAACTTCCACCACCACCTCCGGCTCGTCCATGGCTTTCTCTCCTTTCCCTGCTGACGTAAGGACACACATTGCGCGTGGGGTGACGTTGGATTTGTTTCAAGTACCCTGTTTTGCCAGTGTGATCATCATTAGCTTGCTTTACGTCCTATGGTTTTGGCCCTTAAGGACAAGTTGTTCCTGGCATGTGTCTTTGGCTGCTTGGCTGGGCGAGTGTCTTTGGGCTGGGCACGGGCTGTTAGCTTTGCGTTGGGCAACGTCAGAGGTTCTCTGCTTGGGTCTCAGTGCCAGTGTGCCAGTTCGTAGTGATTTTTGTTGTCACGAAAAAGCGCTTTTCGTGACTTTTGTCTTTGGTAGGGCAAGGTGTATGCCAGGGGGTAGCAAGAGGAGGCAAGCTGCCAGTAAATAGGACTTTTGCGCACAAGAGAGGCAAAGTCGACGTGAACGGATTTGGGTGAAGTGGCTTTCTGGTCTAAACAGAAGTAGACTAGCATTACTCCAGTGAAGCCTGAGCGGAAAGGAGACATTCACTTTTTTTTTAAAAACTCCTGTCAAGCACGTGCCCTTGAAAGGTCTGTGCATGGTAATTTTTCTTTCTAGATTGAAGCATTTTTAGGGGTGACTATGCTGCCTGAGGGATATATAGGCAATTAGAGGCTTTGTGCATTTGTAGTCTTTGACCTGCATGCTTGCCGTTGCTTTGTCCCGCTTGGAGCTTGGGATACCCGAAGGGTTTAGCGTTGGACTTTCAATGCTCGGGTCGTGAGTTCGAATCCCAGCTGGGACAAAATATTTGTGCTGGCCGTTCTCTCGTTGTTACGTCGTGAAAAAGGACGTTAAACTCCCAAACACTCACTCACTCACTCACCCTTGCTCAGGTCCTTCTTCTCTGTCATCTCAAACGCTTTCCCGCCGTTCTGCTTGACTGCCGTGCCGTTGGCTGTGGATTCATAACTGCCTTGAGGGCCCTGATGGACAGATGACAAGTCACAGAGTTTGTCACAGCCGTCTGTTTCGCCGTTGTCATCATCATCATCATCATCGTCGGTATCGTCATTGTCTTCATCATCGTTGTTGTCATCGCAATCAGCACCAATACAGTCGTCGTCGTCATTGTTTCATCAGCATTATCGTCAGCATCGTTGTCGGAATTTAATGTCACTAGTCGTTAGCAGTATCGTCATCATTATCATCATCAGACATAATCACCATCGTCGTTAACATGGTCGTCTTCGTCAACGTCATCATACTCATCCTCGCAGTTCTCGTCGTAAGCATCATAAATAAACAGCATTAGCAGTGACAGTAACTAGTAGTGGCAATACAGTTGTTGTTGTTGTTGTTGTTGTGTCAGTGCAGTACAGGAACTAAGCCGAAAATCCACCTCAACCGTGAGGTAGCCTGTGCAATGTCACTAACCTGTGCTGTATACCAAAAGAACGTAATATTTTTGGTTTAGATCCAGGACTGAGTAGTAATAGTAGCTGTTGTTGTTGTTTGCAGTAGTGGCACAAAGACTATATAATTATCAGCGCCTAAAATCTTCCACCCTTTGGCGCATTTGCACCTTTGGCTAAAAATGTTCCTCCCCACCCCCAACCTCCTCCAAAAAAAGCGTGTTTCCTCCTTTAATGAACATTAAATCATACCTAAATGCATCAAATTGCACAGATTTTGGTCTAGGCCTAATTCTAAACATTTTCCTTCAGACAAAAGTTTGTTGTTGTTTTTTCCTGTGAAGCACTTGAAATCATACGAAAATGTACTATACAACACAGATTTTCGTATAATTTTTCTTTTTTAATTCGGGGCGGCATACCCCCCCTCCCCCCCACCCGCCCCCCACCCCCCCGCGCCGACACCCCTTGCATAACGCGTCTGCAACGCTCACTAAATGTTTATACTTTTGGTCCTTTTGGATCAGGAACCAGTTTAAGCACTGCTATAATTATTAGTCTCTCCGGTAAGAGCAATGCTGATCGCGCTGCCACGTTTATATGAGATAGGCTGTTTCCGAAAATATTCAGCAATTGTAAAGTGAAAGAAAGAGATGAAAACGAACCGGAAAGAAAAGCCAGGAAACACTAGAGACACGGGCAAGGAAGTACTCCAAACACGACGCTGAAAACATTTTCCAAGACCCGAGAGTGCGAATTCAGGAACAGAAAGTGTGAAGGTCGTAAGTGAAGATCGCTTTGAATTGTGGTAATGCGTTGAAGCTGATGATTTGTGTGTGTGTGTGTGTGTGTGTGTGTGTG
>JACVVK020000014.1:0-30000 GCA_018292915.2 Batillaria attramentaria | reverse complement strand
AGTGCCGTCTGTGCGGATGTGTGTGCGTGCGTGCGTGCGTGCGGCTGTGTGTGTGTGAATTGTGTCCAGGCCCGTTTCTTCGAAAATACTTAACCGAATGGCTTCAAATTTGGGGTATCCAAATATATCAAAATGTTACATTAGACGATTCAAGCGTGTGATGATTGCTTAAGTGATTTGGGAGTTATCGCCCTTTTGAGACAAGTTGGTTGTCTTTCGTGTACAGGCGTAATATTTATTTAAATCACTCAATTTTTTGGCAGTAGATAGCTTGAATACGGACTCTGAACAGAGTCACTACTAAAAAATGGTCGCTCTTATAGTTTTCATGTAAACCGAGCCTGAGTTGACATTGCATGTGAACCCAGTTCAGATGCCTATTTCTCCGAAAATACTGAACCGATCGATTTCAAATTTGAGGTTTCTAAATGAATCAAGATTGTTAAATAGAAGGCCCGATCCAGGTACGATTGCACACATGATTTGCGAGTTATCGCCCTTTTCAGAAAAAGTGGCTTTCTGGCGTTTAAAGGCGTAATATTTACCTAAACCACTCCATTTTTTTGGACATAGATAGCATGAATACGGACTCTCAACTAAATGAATTTTGGAGGTTGTCGCTTTTATACTTTTGGCGTAAGCCGTACCTGATGAAAGTGCTGGTGAACACACTTTAGATCTCAAAATCGCTTCTACTATACATAGATAATGAGCCTGGGGTGCCATAAAAAATATGCAAAAAAATTAGAAAAATTCACTGCAGCCGTTATCGTCAGTTGACTCGAAAATTTGTACTCACAGCACATTTCCTCTACAAGCCACACGCCTCACAAACATCGAAAAAGAGACGCACGCGCACTGACGTAAAGTAAGTGCGTCATGTTTGATTGACGTGATGCTGTTTTTTCTTTGGGGTGTCTCGCCACTTTCTTTCCGAATTCCTCTGTTTGGAGACGTGGTGTATTTTACTTCTACTATGTCGCCATCTTCGTGCAATCGCAGAGAAGACACGGGATATAACAGAATACAACTCCAATACTTTATGAACAGAATATGCACGGAGAACAAATTCATGAAAGAAGAAGAACCCAGAACGCTGTGCAGGGCTGCTTACGTACTGAACAGGTCAGATCCATCGCAGAAAAGGCACGCGCGCACTGACGCAAAAGGCAGTATCAGCGTCATTTTTCCGACGTCATGTTTGATTGACGTGATACTGGCATTTCTTGGGGATGTGTCGCCACTTTTTGGACGTTCTCTATGTGTAGACGGGGAAAGCGGGAGTTTCATTGATGTAGTGCGCTTTGTTTTTCCCACTGACTCTCACTCAATAGCATAGTAGAGTGAGAGAACACCACATAGGTCTCAATGGAGCACAAACGCGGCTCGCGCGAGTCTGTGTGTGTGTGTGCGTGTGCTCGTGCGTGCGTGCGTGAGTGTGTGCGCGCGCGCGTGTGTATGTCTGACATAAAACATAGTTAGAAAACGTTCGCCGCGCAGACTTGTCTGTTAAACATATTGGGTTGGTATTAATTCGATCTTTACACTGCGCACGCAGCAGCAACACTTCAATTTTCATGGGCCTGCTTTCATTGCAAGAACTGTATCAAAGTTATTACGCCAAATGTATTATGCGTCATCCCAGTGAGGAAAAACGTCATAGATTTCAAAGAATACAACTTGACGTCTCTCTTCCAAAAACAAGATTGGTGTGACAGCCCGGTCAGTTGTTTCCATTCAGAGAGTGTGTGTGTGTGTGTGTGTGTGTGTGTGTGTGTGTGTGTGTGTGTGTGTGTGTGTGTGTGTGTGTGTGTGTGGATACATGGCATTACAAAAGAACGACCGTGACGATAGCAGGTGATCAAATGGAAACAACATATTGGGCTGGTGGCCATCTTGTTTGTTCTTCGTACTATGTTATACACCACTTCACACACTAAAGCATCGACTAACACTCATAAAATACGCCGCCCTACAATTTATCAATTACGAACTTTATACTTTAAAAAAAAAACCCGCTGTTTCTAATTTTAAAAATGCAAGGGTGGGTGGGTGTTCGGGAGTTTAACGTCATTTTCCACCACATAAGGGTGATATCAAAGACGGAGTAGCGAGAAAAAGGCCAGCACAAATATTTGGCCCCAACCGGGATTCGAACTCACGGCCCGAGCATTGAAAGTCCAACGCTCTACCATTCGGCCACCCCGGCTCCCCTTAAAAATGCAAAACTACAGAACATCAGTATTTAGCTTGTAAAAATGTGCGCTTCCATCTCACCAACACACAACACACCGAAAAACGATATAAAGAAATAACATAAGCGCTCGCTAAGATACTTTTGTTTTAAACTGAAAAGATCATGCAGACTGAAATGACCTTTTGTAATTTCAATCTGAAAAAAAATCAGTCAAAACAAAAAACAGAACTGACCATCACAAAATACATCCCTCAAAATTCCAACTCACCTCCATCTTGAGTGACCGTTGGGTATGAATCCGGCGTCGTCCGTCTGCTCGCGTTCCTATGGGCTCTTCAGACTTTTATGCAGCAGAAGAACCTGATTTATGATGGCCGCGGCTACATATAGCCTAACAAGGAGCCATGATCTACAGCTTGAAAGAGTGCTTCACTTGTTTATAAGCTGGGGGGGTGGGTGCCGTAAATGGGAGCAGTAGTGATTGTGTTCCTTGTCACGCTGATAACGTGTTTATTGTGGTTTATGCAAGTGTCACGCGACCTTGTCTCACCGCCGGGGCACAAGACGAACATTTACGTAATATGCACTCACGATCAAAATTTACGTCACTCGTGTAGGAAATGAAATTCAATTCGCGAAAGCTCTGGGTTGACTTGTGTCTTGGATCAAAATGCTCGTCGGCTAACGACAGCTTCATGGGAAATAACAGCTAATTATAGGACATCTATCCCTGGACTGCGGGCTCAAGGCACCTTACAGTCAACATTCACATTTTAAACAACAACGACAACAACAACCCCGAACTTAGAAACAGAAGACATCAATTAAAAATAAATTTAAAATATGTTACATTATTATTATTCAACATTTACACGTTAGGCAAAAACAATCAAAATAGTGTGACTTTTCATCGTCTGAAGCATGTTCTACAAGAATCTGCATTTGATCAAATGTGGCTGACTTGTCGCGTATTTGTGTTCCGGTGTGCATATTCACTACTGAACACGCCCTACGCGAAAACCCTCTTTCTCTGCGAAAACATCTCTCTTTTTTGTCCCCGTTAAACAGCCGACCGTCTGCAGGCTGTCCTGTGCTAGCAAAATATTCAGACAGACTAAAGGTCTCCTACAAAAAATGTTGACCGCAACGCTATGGCTGGCTCCTCGATTTTCGAGTCGCGTGAAGTCTTCTGACGGCTCGGGCCAGCCTGTGAGATGCTGTCATTGTGCAAGTGTGTAAGTGTCGCGATGTCAGACGCCACCAAAAGAGATGTGAACGATCGGTGTCGTGGTGTTGTTGTTGTCGTTCGTCTCTCGGTCACACTGGAAGTTCAGTTCTGAGTATGAAGTATGCTGTTCTCTCCAGCTCCCGCTGAGGGTCGTACAGTTTGGTGCGTAGAGGCGTTTCCGATGGCCACGTCGTCATCCTTAGCTGGGGGCGCATTTTAAAGCATTTCTAGGGTGTCATCTGCAACGTTATGTGTAAGAGGAATATATAGCGTTTTCCTCCAAATTTGCATCTATGGTACGTAGCCCAATCACTTAGGTCACAGTGTAGCATCTGAGACCATTGTGGTGACTCGATCTGGTCGGCGTATTAGTTGTTGTAGAAGTGTACCGCGCGTTCTGAGCAGACGACGCTTGCTTGGGTGCGGGCTGAAGACTAGCTAAACGCCAGTGATTGGTGGCTATTTCTAGAAGCTTTGTCTAGTCCCAGTCTGTTCAGGAATGGACCGTAGTCTCAAAAAAAGTCGTATATCTCTAATATTAGAAGCCACGAAGTCACGAAAACGGTCGCAATGGCCAAATGAAACATCCTGCTATCTGGCAGTTTAAAGCTTTGAGGGCCACAGTTTTCCATCTCGGTGGCTTTAAGATTCAAGCTTCGAGATTTTATTTTCCTTTTTCCCCTTTTGGGGTATGAAGGATACAGAAAAAAATCAGACAAACCAAGACCACATAATTATACACAGAACGATAGGACAGAAGATATATGTACAACATACACATAATCTAAACACAGGAAAGCGCAACCATCTATGAAACCTCTGAAACAGCTCACACACACACACACACACACACACACACACACACACACACACACACACACACACACACACACACACGCACGCACGCACGCACGCACGCACGCACTATACCGTCCTACTCGCTTTCAAAAATTTTGCGAGAGCAAGGGCAACTTTTTTGGATTTTGATTCCAACAGTTTACAAAGATTGTACGTCGAGTTTACGAGTATAGAGATTTAAAGGGATGTGTGTGTGTGTGTGTGTGTGTGTGTGTGTGTGTGTGTGTGTGTGTGTGTGTGTGTGTTCAGAGGTGGCCTATCCAGTTCCTCCTAATTACCACGTAGCCCAGACGTCTGTAGCCACGCCCACTGACTAAAAAAGAATCCTTCATGGCAACCACAGGCATCACACACTTTGTTATCTTCTCTGACTTTCTCCGACGAACCCAACAGTTGTGGGTTTGTTTGTCGGGGTACCCGTGCCTCGTTCTCGTTCGCGTACTGTCATTGGCTATCATGACCTGTCAATCAGGACCCTGACTACATGTCATTTCAAGTGGCTTCCAGAATCTCCTTCACTGCTTTTCGTCGGTGCTGTGAACGACAGTGACATCGTGTGCTTATGCAAGGGCGGCAGAAAACTGTGTCAGCTTACAGCGGACAGGTCAAGGCTGCGGTGTTTTACGAGAGCAACAAACCAGACGGTAAAATGCGTCAGGTGCTTGAGCATGACTTGTCGGCCAGGTGGTCAGTGTCGTGCTGATGGTTGTGCACCCACTTCAGACCATGAACACACACAGTCATGTCCAGTCATGATCACGGGTGCCGTCACCTGCCACACGGGGTGTAATCAACATGGCCGTGAGTGTTTCCGGTGCTACTCCGCTTCAAACGTCAGTTTCCATGATGATTGTTCTCACGCAAAATTATTGTGTTTGAAGGCCGAAGGACACAAATTCACGGGGCCTCAAAGTGTCTATTATTTTCTATTAAGTGTCTATTATTTAAGTGATTATATTCCTTATTCGCCTCAGGCAACATAGTCACCCTTAAAAATGCGTGGTTTGGTGAGATTGCAGACCTTTAAGCCCCAACGTACTCGCTCTGTGTATAATGTCCACGTGTTCATGCTGTCGGCATTGCCCGTAACTGTAATTAATCTTTTCTGGTTCACTGTGTCACTGTGCTGAGAACTGACATTGACATCACAAGGTTACCTACTGTATTCAGCATTGAAATTAATTGTGCTTATCGCGTCTAGTGCTGCCTTGAATGTGAAGAGAGCTTACTGCCATTGCAATACCGTTAACACGCACTTGTTCGACCCCTGAGCATTATTATAAGCCCTGCTTGTTCATGCTAAATAATTGTTTGTTTACTTGGAATAAACTGTATTGCAATAAACCTGTTTAAACCAAGAGAGCTTGAGAGACAGAGAAGCAACGTCATGGTCCTTGTTCAGTTGCCCTCGTAAACAGTAGTTGTGCGTGTCTTGGTCGCGTCTTGTCTTCTCTGATAAAGAGAATTTGACAGAACAATGAAGAAGACAAGAAAGATGCTTGTCTCTCTTCCAGCTTATTGTTCACATAAAGCATAATGCTCTTCAGCGGCCAAGGTCTTCAACCTGGATTTCTGGGCCCGCGACTCCTGCGACTGTGCACAATGCAGGCAGCTTTGTCACAGTTGCAGGGTTTTCAGCGCTTCGGAGACCTTTATAAAACCAGAGCGTGAGTTTGCAGTGACTTCATTGTGGTTTTGGTCTTGCTTTCGGAGCAAGACACGTCGCTACCCAGGCTATTCATAAGTAAGCTTTTAAACTGCAAACTAAGGTTCACAATAGGTAGAAGAACAATTTCTTTCTTTCCTATTTGCTATGTAATTCTACAAGTTTTTCTTTGTTGTTGTTGTTGTTGCTGCTGGTTTTTGTTGTTGTTGTTGTTGTTTTGTTTGTTTGTTTTTTGTTTTGTTTTGGTTGTTTGTTTTTTTTGTTTTGTTTTTTGTTTTTGTTTTTGGGGGGGGGGGGGGGTTGGGGCTTTTGGTTTGATTGGGGTTTTGTTGTTGTTGTTGTTGTTAGTCGAAATGTGTTGCAACGCGCGTGTTGTGCGTTGCGGATGATGAAACAGAACCATACACACACACATATACGCGCGCGTGCATAATTGAATAAATAAACACAATACAACATCTTGGTCCAAGACAGAGACGTGAAAAGGCGAACATCAAGGAAATCTTGGTTGGGGATGCCAAGATTCCCTTTGCCGAGAGTGTGCGGGATTGGGGTCTGACTGTTGATGCCGAGTTGACCATGGTGCCTCACATAAACAAAGTCACCAAAAACTGCTTCTGCTTCCTGCGCATGCTTTGGAAACTGCGGCCATTTCTGTCGTTGCCGGCTGCCAACTCCATTGCACTTGCCCTGGTGATGTCAAGAGTGGACTATCGCAACAGTGCTCTGTGGGGACAACCAGCTGCACAGATCAGTCGCCTTCAGCGAATCCAGAACACGGCTGCTAGGATTGTCTCCCGCGTGAAGGTCACTGACCACATCACCCCTGTTCTCAAGGCACTTCACTGGCTCCCCGTGCAGCAGCGCATTGACCACAAAGCCATTTCCTTGGCGCACTGCTGTATCCACGACACTGCCCCCACGTACCTGAAGGAACTGATTCCTGTGTACCAGACCGCGCGCAACTTGCGGTCTGCAGGTTCTCTCCGTCTGCGGCTCCCTTCGACTGACGACACCAGTAAGAAGAGGTATGATGCACGGTCCTTCAAAAATGCAGCGCCGAAATTGTGGAACTCGCTTCCTGAGACGGTGAAGGAGGCAGTCAGCATCACCGCATTCCGGAAGCGCCTGAAGACTCGTCTCTTCAGTGCTTCACTCCAGTAATCATCTGCACTTTTTTTTTCATACTATCTTTCTTTTCAAAACCTCTCCCTAGCTGCCGTGAGCACTCAGTTAGGGTGGAGCCGGGCGCTATACCATGTCGTCGTCGTCATCATCATCATCATCATCATCACAACAGACAGCGGTCGCTTTTGGATCAACTTGATGCCACAGCTGTATTTATATGATCCGACAATGTCTTGGTTTGTCTGGGAAAAAAAGGAGATCGAGCACTACTGACCTCAAACGACACTGATTGCGTCATTTTGACGGTGAACACCTCATTACTGCTCCAAGATCAATAAAGGTGATAAACCAGCTGGTAAACCTAACACTACTGACACCACAACCTATAACGACTCCCCCACCCCTACCCCCACCCCTCTGCCGCCCCTCTCTTTCCCCACATTCCACGCCTCCTCACAAATGTTCCGGGGATCTGGGGTGCGTGATACCCGGTCGCTTCACTCGTGGGCAGTGTTTTCCTACACAGCACGTGCTGGCAAACTGACGTTGCACCCATAAACGCAATTTACAAGTCGTCCGTTTTCGGTAACATTCGAAGGACCATCGACTGTATTGTTTACACTGTGGCTCCTTCTCTGGGGATTGAGAGAATGCTCGCAAACATGTCTCGGTCACTGGGGGGGGGGGGGACTGGGGGTAGTCTGTTGAGACGAAAAGTGTGTGTGTGTGTGTGTGTGTGTGTGTGTGTGTGTGTGTGTAAAGGGGGGGGGGGGGGGCGGATGAGTGTCTTGATGTTTAACGCCTTTTGTTCACAGCGAGGGGAGCCGGGATAGCTGAATGGTAGACCGTTGGATTTCAATGCTCGGGTCGTGAGTTCGAGTCCCGGCTGGGGCCAAATACTTGTGCTGGCCTTTTCTTCGTTGCTCCGTCTTTGACATCACCCATACGTGGTGGAAAAGGATGTTAAACTCCCAAACACCCCTTATTCACAGCGAGGGTGATTTCAAACAAACAGGAAGGAGGGGGGGGGGGGCATACATGTAAAAATTTTGGCTCTGTCGGAATTCGAACCTGGGACTTTCTAATCTCGAGTCCAATGCTTCCTTACCTTCTCCTTTGGAAATGTACTGTTCGGCCCAGAGAAACTCGAAGGGGCCGAAGCTACCATTATTAATGCTCACAGCTCATTCTGAGCTGTTTTCTGTCGTCACACCACTTAGACACCCAGACGTACAGTGACAGTCTGTAATGCTGCCACTATGCTAACAGAAGCGTACTCGATGACGCGGCGACCACTGACAATGAGCGCTCCAGTAGTGTAGACAACAGTCCCAGAATCTGATTGTTCGACCGCTCGCGAAACTTGAAATATTGAGCACTGATTCAGAGCAAACAGTACTCTTTTTTTTTTCTTTTTTTTTTTCTTTTTTTTTTTTTTGCTGCCACAACTCTTTGCTGGTTCCAGTGGTGTTCCTCCCTGGTAATGGGTGGAATCCACGGAGGGCTCGGAAGTTGGGGCATTTTTTATGATGCATGATGATGGAGATGAGGATTGCGGTAAGATGATGCTATGGGGGTCCGTGTGGTTTGGGACTGATTGACAGGGCCGCATTCCACGCTTCCTGTCATTAATATCCCGGCGTTAACCAGGCCCGGGAACTATGGCACCTGCGGTGCCGGCCATGTAATCATCCACATCATAAGACGTGTCATTCCAAGGGAAGCGCCCCCAAAGTGGAACCCGTGAAGTGGGTGAAGCTCGGCCGTGTGGCAACAGCCTCCCCATTGGGCCCATAGCACACCCAGACAGCAAACTGTACTAATCATCAAGATAGAGTATTTCGAGCGTACAGGCGCACTCACGAGCGAAACTGTTCCAAAACTAAGTTGGCTTAGCAAAGATGGAATTAGCCCGTTTTAACATAAAGTAATGCAGTTCTAAATTCCCAGGAATAAATACCTGAGCTGACCCTTCGCACCACGTGGTTGTAATGTGTTGACGTCTGCTGCGTGAGGTTCACGCGAGCGTGCGTGTTGGGTTCAGTCAGTTCTCGGCGTCTACATTCATGCATTTTATTATTAAAAAACCGCGATATTTTAACCATTCAGCCAAGAACGCTATTTTTCGTGCCAACTTTGTCTTTGTGCTGTGCCGCGAAAAAAAAAAAAAAAAAAAGGGGGGGGGGGTGCTTGTTGCGGCAAGGGAGACAACTCATGCAGGCAATAATCTCTGAAACAGGCTGAAAATGTACTCTGCTGGTGAATGCAACAGAACTCAAAGTGAGTTCAGAACTGTCTACTTTCCTTGTCACCGAGGGTGTGTGCGTGCGTGTGTGTGTGTGTGTGTGTGTGTGTGTGTGTGTGTGTGTGTGTGTGTGTGTGTGTGTGTGTGTGTGTGTGTGTTTCCTTCTTAGGTATCACTTGTCTCGGCGCAGGTCTGATTGGCCGATTTCGGGTTAGTGCAGGGGATAAGCGTAGTGAAACCCGATGTTACAGAGTTGGAGTGTCAGTGGCTGCACACGTCAGTGGCGAGGCAATTGAAGAACGGTCACACGCGCGAGTCTCTCATCCAAGGGGGGGGGGGGGGGGGGTGGGGAGGGGGGGGGGATCGGCATCATAACGCCAACAGAATGATACTCTGTGTCTGCAGCATAACACTAGAATGTCACCCCGACCGGCACCGGAACATATGGGGGGGGGGGGGGTGTCAATGTCAGGTGATGACTTACGTCATCACTGAGTCGCAGGCTAGGTTAGGAATGGCATTGTCCACTCATTTTATAGCCTGTGTGTGTGTGTGTGTGTGTGTGTGTGTGTGTGTGTGTGTGTGTGTGTGTGTGTGTGTGTGTGTTTTACAACCTACACTCAGTTTATAGTCTGTGTGTATGCGTGCGTGCGTGTATGTCGCTGTGTGTGTGCGTGCGTGCGTGTGCGTGTGCGTAAGCGTGTGTGTGTGTGTGTGTGTGTGTGTGTGTGTGTGTGTGTGTTGTGTGTGTGTGTGTGTGTGTGTGTGTGTGTGTGTGTGTGTGTGTGTGCTACAACCATCACCCTCGACACTAGAAAAAAAATGGGGCAATTGCCAACTTCGAATTATGATGACTTTTTTTTTTTTTTTTTTGGGGGGGGGGGTCACCTCCTCAAAAAAGTCGAACATATTTGAAGGATAGAACCTGTTCAGCAGCTGCTTGACCCTGGCGCGGTGTTCCCACAGTACTAAGCTCACAAATCTTCCTCAGTGAAGCTGTTTTGGTAGTGGATACCATCGTACCACTTGGACACGTGCACGGGTGTCAACAGCGCCCCCCCCCCCCCCCTAAAAATTGCTGACGGTCAGGCAACGAAACACTAACCTTCACCGTACGTCGTGGGTAGAACTGCACGCCACACTTTCATTCAAACGTCCGTCGCTCAGTCACTTTTCACGCTAGTTCCACGAAATTGTATGACTTTGTCAATAAGGGTGTTGGTGAAGTGCTCACGACCAAAACATGTGCGATTTTGTTCGTAAATAAACTACAAAAAAAAAAATCCCATTGTATAAAGTCGTTATACAGGCACTTTTACTAGAAGTTTCGGAAGTTTAGAATTACTTTTATTTTTAAATTTTGTGGTCTGAACATTTCCAAAGCAGAGGGGGAGGAAGCTGGAGTACCCGGAGGAGAGAACCCCCGACGGTCGGCCCGAATGAACGGTGCCACATACGAGAAACCGAGTGGGATTCGAACCTGGGTGACCTCTCGCATTGGTGACTATAAGTCTTAACCACTAGACCGGCCACCGACCTCCCCGAGCAGTTCCATAGCACCAGGGAACTGTTTCTTTAGTCTGTGCAGCTGGGCCTCTCTGTGTAACCGGTCTGTAACAGTCACGGATACATCAAACCAGAGGCCCCCAAAGTCTGACTGGACTGAATTGTGTTCAGCTGGACTGTTCACCCATTCCCTTAGGATAGCTGTCCCTTCCTCCCATAACCTGCCCGTTAGGGCCGGCCGTCTCCAGTCACTCTTGTGGGGGGGGGGGGACGTCAAACCCTAGCTTACCTACCTACCTATCTACCTATTCAGCCCCGAACAAGCCATCAAGGTTACCACGGCCACAAACGTTCGCGCGTTTCCACTCGTAGTTCGGGTAACCCCTGAGTGATCGGGGAAGTCACATCCTGGGTCAGGGATCCAAGCGAACAAATTTTTTTGGTGGCTACATCTTTTGCGTGGTGGCTAAGCACAGGAAAACGTCAGACTAATGTAAGGAAACTGGCCGAGTACATAAGCTGTACAATGATGTTTACTAGCTGAGCTTGACTGAAGTTAGAATGGGATCCCCTACGGCACACAGCCGCGAACCTCACCTCGCAGTGTTAGCGTTGGACATTTTCCACCGAGGCACGCATGCGCTGTAACTTGTAGCGCTAAAGTATATATTTTCATAGAGCGTATATTCAGTGTCAATTGTGTCCGGTCATCATATAAATATTGATCCAGCCTCCACAGAGATATTAATGTTGATTTTTTTTTCTCCTATGGTTGGATCCATCACCCTCGATTACAGGAGTGGGACATCAGTCTTGACTAGTCCACTCGAAGAAGTAGAGCAGTACCTACGTAAGACTGCCGTGTTGCGGTAGCGCAATAAATTACACTTCAGTCTACAGGGGGAAAATAAAAACAGAAAAAAAAACACACACACACAGAAAACCTTGACTCCACCAGCGAAACTAGTGCAGGAAATCGGGGATAAGCCGGCGGGGTGGCACGAGGACACAGCTAACCGGCGGAAAACCCGGTCAATGTCATGATTAGAGGCAGTAAATCACAGTCAGAGGCAATCAACCAGAAGCATACTTCAGGACGCACTCCAATCATACCTCCGTGTCAAATTTATGTGAACAATAACGTTTCCCCTGCACCTATAACGTTCCTAACTTCTTTTCCCGAACCCTGTGAACCTGACCTTCGTGCAAGGTCATCCAAACACTGGTACGACTGACCGCACTGTACACGTAAGAGATCTTTACACTCATCCAATGATGATGATGATGATGATGATGATGATGGAGACTTGGTATAGCGCACGGCTCCACCCTAACTGAGTGCTCACGGCGCTTAGGGAGAGGTTTAAAAAAGAAAGTGTTCAAAAAAAAAAAAAAAGGGGGGGGGGGCAGATGATTACTTAACCCCAGTCACGTGGCTACAAGGTCAAGGTCGTACCTATCATTGGCTTGGTTCCCGAGTTAATGATTACTAGGGTGATGCATTGAAGATTATGAGTCTTCAGGCGCTTCCGGAATGCGGTGATGCTGACTGCCTCAGTCCTTCAACGTCTCAGGGAGAGAGTTCCACAATGTCGGCGCTGCACTTTTGAAGGACAGTCAGTGCGCCATACCTCTTCTTACTGGTGTCGTCGGTCGAAGGGAGCTGCAAACTTGAACGGAGAGAACTTGCAGACCGCATGTTGCACGCTGGCCTGTACACAGGAATCAGTTCCTGCAGGTGCGCGGGGGCTGTGTTGTGGATGCAGCAGTTCGTCAACTTGAAGGAAAGGACTTTGTGGTCACCGTGTCAACTGAATGCGCTGTTGCACGGGAAGCCCGTGAAGTGTGTCGAGTTTGGTGTCAGTGGCTGCATGGTGTTGGTGGTTGCTAAAGGTCTCTGAAACTTTCACCAAAATCCTGTGACGTTGGCCTTTGAGGGGTGGGGGTGGGGGGGGGGAGGAGGGGGCTGAACAATGCAGTATACCTATCAGACCTTCATACCAACCATCAGTTTAGCCGGCAACTCTTCATAGTAGCAACAGCAACAATGTCTAACAGCAACAAGTTTGTTTGAAACTGTATATGACCTTGACGGCCAGTACTGACCAAACACGATATTTTCGGAAAAATCACATCACAAACCATACATGTAATAATCCATTTGTAAGTTTTATGTTACTGCTAGATGGGTATTGCTGAAAACAGGGGGGGGGGGGGGCTTAATATATGCAGTCTGCATATGATGGAGGGTTAACTTCGGTTAGAGGTGAACCAAACGCGGTACACTTCCCTGTCTACGATCTGTACTAGCCACCACTTCCACCCCCACCCCCCTCAACTTATCTGCCCCCACCCTAGCTACCCTCGTGGAACACAAATGTTCAAGGTTAGGCAGAAATTTACAAGTGTTGGCAAGTTTTATTGCATCCGTCTCGAAGGTACAATAAACGTTAACGTTTGGCATACAATGACAAATGGCTTCGTCAGTGCAAACTGGGTGACCGCGAAAAGGGGCGGAATGTGTGATACTGTACCAGTCACTTATAAAAAGCGAGTTCGAGTAACTGTGTCTGTCTGCTCTGAACTTGATGAGCTGTATATTGAGCATTTGGTACGCGAGCACCCTGTCAGACTACTGTGTCTGCGTTGGTGAGGACCCAAGCCCGTGACGTCAGCGTTCACCTACTGGAGTCTCGGTCGCCCCGGGGACAACTCAGTGCATGGACCCTTTCTTTATATACAGTTATAAGATAAAAAGGCACTGATGCGCGCGCGTGTGTGTGTGTGTGTGTGCGCGCGCGCGCGCGCGCGCGCGTGTGTGTGTGCCGGTCAGTGTGTGTATGTGTGTGTACCGGTCAGTGTGTGTGTGTGTGTGTGTGTGTGTGTGTGTGTGGTGTTCAGTTGGGGATCGGGCGAGGGGTTCGTCAGCGTTTGTGTGTGTGTGTGTGTGTATGTGTGTGTGTATGTGTGTGTGTGCCGGTCAGTGTGTGTATGTGTGTGTGTGCCGGTCAGTGTGTGTGTGTGTGTGTGTGTGTGTGTGTGTGTGTGTGTGTGTGTGGTGTTCAGTTGGGGATCGGGCGAGGGGTTCGTCAGCGTTTGTGTGTGTGTGTGTGTCCCTACATGGTCCACCCCTTGTCGTGGGGTAGTGGCTTGTGTACCTCAATGACCCAGAGAACTATGCCAGCAGGAGCACATGCTCCTGGCAGGGTCACCCAAGCTGGACAGGTCGAAGGGTAGAGGTCAGACGAATGTGGACCACCTCTCCAAGAGGCTAAACGGGTTTGCGTAGGGTTAACAGCCCTACCTGTAAAAAACATTAAGTTACAAAAGCATCGACAGCAACAAACCGAGACATTCACCTGGGCGAGGAAGGGTCTCCATCCCGGAGACCTATGACGCATTGCAGTGAAAGCCGAAAGGAAGCTGCAAGGCCGACCCCCCTTCTAACACCCAGGACAACAACGAGAGTAGCCACATGGAACATCAGGACAATGTATGAAGTAGGAAGGACCATACAAGTAGCAAGAGAGATGAAGAACTACAAGATAGGAGTACTGGGACTGAGTGAGACAAGGTGGCTACAGACAGGACAGCTGAGATTTTCATCGGGAGAGCAATTGCTGTACTCTGGACACACAGAGGATGGAGCCCCCCACACTGAGGGCGTGGCCCTGATGCTGGCACCGGAGGCACAGCGGGCACTCATCGGCTGGGAACCTGTCAACTCCCGCATCATCACAGCCAAATTCATCACCAAGAAAAAAGACATCAAGCTGAACATCATCCAGTGCTATGCTCCCACCAATGATGCGGAAGAGGAGAAAAAAGATGACTTCTACCAACAACTGCAGACAGTGATAGATAGAGGAGGAGCCAAGGACATGACCATACTGATGGGAGACTTCAACGCCAAGATTGGATCAGACAACACAGGCTACGAGGACACCATGGGAACACACGGACTGGGACAGATGAACGAAAATGGCGAGCGCTTTGCAAACTTTTGTGCCCTGAACCAGCTAGTGATAGGAGGCAGCATCTTCCCACACAAGCGCATCCACAAGGCCACATGGAGATCACCGGACCATGTCACGGAGAACCAGATTGATCACATCTGCACCAGCCGGAAGTTCAGGAGATCGTGGCGGGATGTGCGCGTGATGAGGGGTGCCGATGTATCATCAGACCACCACCTTCTTGCAACAACATTGAGACTTCGGCTTAAGAGGCACACCAACGCCAACAACACACGGACCAGGTACAACGTTGGACTACTCAGGAACACAGAGACACAAGCAGCATTCCGGATCAGCCTTTCCAACAGGTTCCAGCCTCTGCAAGACCTGATAGAAGACAGTGAAATGGACATCGAGACACACTGGGAACACAGCAAGAAACTTTGGCATGACACATGCGAAGAGGTCCTTGGCAAGAGAAAGACCCAACATAAGGAATGGATCTCTGCTGATACCATCCAGAAGCTGGAAGTTAGGAAAGAGAAGAAAACTGCACTGAACACGAGCCGAACAAGAAGAGCTAAGGCAAAGGCACAGGAAGAATACACAGCAGCTGACAGAGAAGTGAAGAGGAGCACCAGGGAGGACAAGAGGGACTACATCGACAACCTGGCCAGTCAAGCAGAGGAAGCAGCCCGACAAGGGAATCTAAAAGACCTGTACCAGGTGACCAAGAAGCTCGCGGGCAAATTCCAGCAGACAGACAAACCAGTGAAGGACAAGAACGGGCACCCACTGACAACAACTGAGGAACAGCTGAAGCGATGGGCAGAACACTTCAGGGAGCTGTTAAATCGCCCCATCCCTGAAACACCACCAGACATCCCACCAGCAGAGACAGAACTACCCATCAACTGTGACAAGCCCTCTAAGGCGGAGATCAGGAAAGCCATCATGACACTGAGAAATGGGAAAGCTGCAGGGCCGGACGAGATACCAGCAGAAGCCATCAAAGCAGACACAGAGACAGCCGTCAACATGCTGCACAGCCTTTTCAGCAAGATCTGGGAGAAGGAAGAGGTGCCAGCCCAGTGGAAAGAAGGGATTGTCATCAAGCTGCCAAAGAAAGGGGACCTCAGGGACTGCAGCAACTACCGAGGGATCATGCTCCTGTCAGTGCCAGGCAAGGTTCTCAACAGAATTCTACTGGAGAGGATGAGAGAGGCAGTCGACCCCATGCTCCGAGACCAGCAGGCGGGCTTTCGCAGGAACAGGTCCTGCGCTGACCAGATTGCCAGCCTACGCATCATTGTGGAGCAGTCACTGGAGTGGAACTCCCCTCTCTACATCAACTTCATAGACTATGAGAAGGCTTTCGACAGTGTAGACAGAGAGGCACTGTGGAAGCTGCTAAGGCACTATGGAGTTCCCGGGAAGATCATCTCCTTGATCCAGTGCACCTACCAAGACATGAGCTGCAGGATTGCCCATGCTGGCCAGTTGTCAGAAAGCTTCGAGGTGAAGACCGGAGTCCGCCAGGGATGCCTGTTGTCCCCGTTCCTCTTCCTCCTGGTCATCGACTGGATCATGAAGACCACTACAGCAGGCAGGAAAAACGGGATACAGTGGACACTCTGGACGCAGCTGGATGACCTCGACTTCGCGGACGACCTGGCGCTCCTGTCTCACAGCCACAGCCAGATGCAGGACAAGACTACGCGCCTGGAAGCCACATCAGCCGGAACAGGGCTCAAGATCAACAGGAAGAAAACCGAGCTGATGAAGATCAACACCACTGCCAACACACCAGTCACAGTCGGTGGAGAGCCCATCAGGGAGGTAGAGTCCTTTGTCTACCTGGGAAGTGTGGTTGATGGACAGGGAGGCACAGACCGAGACGTCACAGCCAGAATCGGCAAGGCAAGGGCAGCGATGGTCATGCTGAAGAACGTCTGGGCATCCAAAGTTGTCAGCATAAGAACCAAACTTCGCATCTTCAACTCCAACGTGAAGTCGGTTCTGCTCTACGGATGCGAAACATGGACAACGAAGACCATGCAGCAGAAGATCCAGACATTTCTCAACACCTGTCTGAGGCGCATCTTTAACATCCGATGGCCAGAGAAGATCCGGAATGAAGAGCTGTGGGAGCGAGCGGGGCAGGAACCAGTGGCCAAGCAGATCCTGCGGAGGAAGTGGGGCTGGATTGGACACACCCTCAGGAAGCCAGCATCCAGCACCACACGCCAAGCCCTGACATGGAACCCACAGGGGAAAAGGAAGAGAGGCCGGCCTCGCAACAGCTGGAGGCGGGACACTGAGGCAGAGCTATGTAAGCAGGGTACCAACTGGACTGGAGTGGCAAGACTAGCCCAGAACAGAGTGCGATGGCGAAGAGTTGTCGATGGCCTATGCTCCACGTGGAGCCAAGGGCCTAAGTAAGTAAGTAAGTAAGTGTGTGTGTGTGTGTGTGTGTGGTGTGTGTGTTACACAGCGTGCATAATTATAGACTTCTTTCAACATTCGTAACTTCCAGAACGCAAGGTATCCCTGTGTATTTTGTATGCTTTGTAATTTGTTTCCAAATTGCTAAAAACATGTAGTCAGTAATACTAATCTCACGGTAAGTGTATGCATACCTGCTTTGCGACGGGCCGATGGCCTCAACAACAGAGATTTGAATTTGAATAAAAAATATAAAAAAACCTACGGATTTTTGGTGTGTCTGTTCGTCTGGTTCTTTGTTTGTTTTCTGTTATGTCCAGTTGGTATGTCTTTAAGGTGGTGGCGAAATGATTTTCCGCTTGGGATTAATGAAGTACCTTGAACCTTGAAAAATAGGCATTCTCCCTTTTTTTTCTTTTTTTTTTCAGTGCTTGGCTATGGAGTTTATAAACCCGACGCTACTGGTCTACTGCAGTACTGGACTACGCTAACACGCAAAGAACTTGGTTCGAGCTAGGCCTCGAAGACACAAGGCTAAAAACAGCGAAAAATCGTGCATTCATAATATCCTAGTCCAGTCAGTGCTATGTCTGTACTTACTTAGACTAAGGTAGTATCTCTGCTTCAGTGCTGGTCCAGTCTGTACTGGGTGCAGAACTGAGTAACCACCTGGGCTGGCACCTTATTCCGGGAATCCACAATACGACTTATGAGCAGTACCAGATCAGGGCCCGCATGTAAAAGTCGGGGTTAGGGAGTTTAGCCCCGGGTAAGAGTCTAACCTCGAACTAAACCAGCTCTAGGGTTAAATTTTCTGTTTTTTTTTTTTTTTTTTTTGGTTTTAAATCAGGAAGCGGGTCCATTCTACCCTGGTGCCTATGCCGTTATAGAAGGATTTGTGTCTTTCTTCGCTTCCTTTGTTATTTCATTTTGTTTTGGGGTTTCTTTTGTCCTAGTCTGGGTTAGGCCCGTAGCCGTGGGTTAAATTAACCTCGAGTTCTGGGCTTAAATTGTGATGGGCTTCTACAGAAGCGGGGCGAAGTGTGGAATTTGGCATAATATGCCATGTTATAGGGTAAGTTACTAGCATCACTGAAAAGGGCATAATTATGAAATCATTTCTGTAGCTTGGTGTACGCCAGAGATATCAATGTATTTTGGGGTTTCTTTTGTCCTAGTCTGGGTTAGGCCCGTAACGTCGACTTTTACATACGGGCCCAGGTAATTTGACTACCCAGCTGGAGCTCTCCTAGACTTTTTTTTTTTTTTTAATTCAGAATTGCAACATAGGTGCCAAGGTCTGTCCGTTGTGCTGGTAAGCAGCACAAAGCACTCTCTGCAGCTCACGACACTCCTGCTGCTCAAATTTCAGCAGGTTTGGTCAGAAAGGGAAAGACAGCAAAGAAAACAATGACGACAAAATCACGTGTGCGGGTGCGCGTGTGTCGCAGACGTTTTGTTTACTATAGTCTTTTTAAGTTGGTTTATCCCCCCCCCCCCCCACACACACCACCCCAACAATTCTATGGAGAATAACTTCTTAACACGCACACACGAACCCCTCTTTCCTTGGGTACGCATGCGTTTCATGCTGCGCCGGCGTTAAAAGACAAACTTTGTAACCGGCGACACAATCTGAATGCACATAAGTATACAGTGCCCAGTGTTACGCGAGTATTTATTGTTGTTCAAATAATAGATAGGCGAAGTTTCTTGTCTCTCAGACCTCCAGAGCAAGGCCACCAGTCATTTCCTGAAAAACCACGGAAATAATTTGACGGTTAATATTACAGTTCGGAGGCATTACGTATAAAAACTACTAACAGAAATGCTTCACAAAAACCTAAGGTACTGCCTGTGTTGTTAGGTGAACGATGTCTCCTTCAACACAGGAACCAGCAGACGTTGAAAGGATTGGCAAGCAGTGGGCGCGCACACACACACACGGTATAGAACGCACACGCACACACAGTTAACAAGCAGGCACACTAACACAGTAAAACACACAGTTTAGCGTGAAAGCACGCGCGCGCACACACACACAGACTGTACCACGCACACAAAAAGCACACCACTGACGCACACACACACTGTACAACACACACACAGTGACACACTAACAGAGTAAATCCATATCAAATACGGTCTTTAATATTTGTTGATACACACTAAGACGTGATGCATACCACCACACACTCACAACATTCACACACATTATTTTTTTGAGTTTCGTATCACAAAATATTCAAACATGCTTATTTTACACAGTGAATACTCCTGTACAGCTGATCAGTAACGCCAACAATAGATTTTGTTACAAAACAATGACAAAAACACACTTAGTAATCTGGTCATGTACAATTCTTTCTGTTAAGGTGCAAGCACACGTACGTGTGTGTGTGTGTGTGTGTGTGTGTGTGTGTGTGTGTGTGTGTGTGTGTGTGTGTGCGTGTGCGCGCACATGAAGGACAATGCTCTGCCCTTACCAGTATCTTATCCTGTGCATGTAATCAACAGTGCAACACTTCACTGAAAAGCAATCTTTACCATGATAATGTGATATGATTACAAACAAGAGTTGACGATATTCATTTTTCTGTCACTCTCGTTACAAACTAATATGACACAACTGATACTGTGTGCAGAGAAACCAGTGCTTTAAAAAAGAAAATTAAACATCCAGATCAAACCAACCCTCATCCCCAACCTACAAACAGAAGTACGCAGATAAACGATTACAAACAAAAACTGCCTTTTGTAATATGACAAGTTATATATTGGCACCCAGTTAAGATGTTAGGGCATCTAGCAGAGGTAATAACAGTTAGCTTTCTGTTAGACTTTTGAACCATATCTTTAAAAAAAAGTCACATTTCAGAAGATTCTGTGGGGAAAAACAAGAAAAGTAAAAAACGACAACATTGGGATATAGTGAATGTGGCCTGCGTTTTGGAATATGTTTACTTACCATCGACCATTTGATCTCCAGCAAATCACTTATTTGAAACTTTCAGATCTTGTTCTGTTTACTTCACCCACTGCTGACATTCAATACCAAGCAAGCTACAAAATAGTGGCCACAGAGAAACAGACCACTCAGGCTCCGGGTCAGGCCGTTTTGGACTTGAGTATTTTGACTGGAGAGGCCACTCAACCTAATCAGCTGCACCACACATCTGCACAGATGTACCATGTATTTAGATGTAATTCTACATGATCCACAGCCTACAAAACAATCCAATGCTTGGGAGCAAGTCAGATCTGAATCAGCTGCAGTAAATGGTATACACTGTCAGTGTCATGTCCTGGACGTACTTCACAGTTCCAAACTTCTCAGGTACAGTGTACAAAAAAGACCTGGTCTACACTACAAGTCGCAAGTCTGATTTAAAAAAAATAAATAAATAAATAAAATCGGCTGCAAAGAGAATCTCACTAGTTCAGTACATTTTAACAAAATACCTTTAATACCATTCAGCACCACATTCTTATTCAGAAGCTTTTAGACTTAAATGTTAATTCGGACATCGTTCTCTGGATCAGAAATTTTCTGTGTGATCGACCACAGCGTGTCTGTGTGAGAAATAGTTCTACTGTTCATGATGGCCTGTTTATGAACGAACATGTGTTGTCTGATCAGATTATTTTGAACACTGGAGCCCCTCAGGGGTGTGTACTTTCCCCAGTATTATTTTCTCTCTATATCAATGACATTCAATGTAAAGACCCAGTTCTTACTCTTCTGAAATATGCAGATGACATGGCCCTTGTGGGTTGCTTGAAAGATGAGTCCTCTCTGTCACAATATTTCCTACAGGTTGATCTCTTGAATGATTTGTTGAAGTCACGGTTTTTAGAACTTAATGTTGGAAAGACTAAAGAACTTGTTCTTGGAAACACACAAGGAAGGGACTCGTTGAAACCGATTATCATAGATCAGAAAGAAGTAGATGTGGTTGATTGTTTCAAGTACTTGGGTACCAGTATTGATCAAAAACTGTCTTTCATTGATCATGCAGAGAGTCTGTACAAAAAATCACAACAGCGTCTTTTTCTACTCAGAAAGCTCAAAACTTTTGATGTCAGTCCACATGTCCTTCAACTTGTTTACAGAAGCCTTATTGAAAGCATTCTTTCCTTTAACATCACAGCTTGGTTTAGTCTCTTGTCTGTGAAACAGAAAACAAAGCTTGGTAGGGTAGTTACCACTGCTAGTAAACTGATAGGCCAAAATCAAAAACAACTGTCATCTTTGTATGAATCTGCCCTTGTTAGGAAAGCAAATCAGATAAACAACGACCGTGATCACCCTCTTAATCCAGCCTTTCAGAAGCTTCCGTCCGGCAGACGTTTTAAAGTCCCACTAGCACGTAAAAACATGTACAAGAAGTCGTTTGTCCCATCTGCCATCACCGTGTTAAACGGTTTGCGTTAGTAACCTTGTGCACTTGGGATGGGGGTGGGGGGGGGGGAGGAAGAGAGAGAGAGAGAGAGAGAGAGAGCTGTTTTTCTTGTTAAACAGTTTTAGAGTTTGACATTATGTATGGTTACTTGTTTTAAATTGTCCTGAAGTTTTGTTTGACCTCAACGTTTAACCCTATTTTATTGTTTTTATGTTTTATACCAAGATCTTTAATGACTGTATTTTATCTTATCTGTGACAGAGCATCACGTGAGTCCAAAGAAGATTTTCTGTTTTTAGAGTCTTTCTTAAACAGACAATAAAGTATTTTGAATTGAATTGAATACCTAAAACAATACAGGCTAAGTTTCTTGTTGTGCTTTTGAATACTACATACTGCAAATCAATGATGATAAATACTGGTACATGGTGTTGGCGAGAAGCAGACAAACAAAACTTGGTCATTTCATCAGGAAGACAAATGATCAATACGACAATAGAATGGGTATGCTTGCTGGTCACCACGCACGAGGACAGCAGTCCGATTTGTAAATTTACTGTGGCATGAAGACAGTCTGACTACGATACACTGACACGGCTTATCAGAGTAAGATCATTAGCATAATGAAAGATGCGTGATGCTGCCAGCAGGAAGCAGACATCTCACGTCACACATCGAGCACGCCAATGTGTGGCATGGTCGCACTTATGCACACCGGTAATAGCATGAGATACATGTATGTAATAGCACTGACACACAGAAACCGTTATCATTTGCCACATCAATGCTGTTGTTGGGCAAACACTGCTGACAATAACACACTGGTTACATGAACCTAGTGCACTTTTTTTTTCTTCTTCTGCAAGGGCCTTCCTTTTTCTTTCTTTCTTACTTTTATAGACTATGCACCATTTTCCATATTAAAATTTTGTGTGAAATAACTGGTTTAAGAAAAAAAAAATTTTAATCCACAGAGAAAGATATTTGAGACATGATGAAGCACTGTCAGTTTTGTTCGACTTCTTTTTTTTATAATTTAGTCGTCAGGTGAAATATAACATTAACAGCACAAAACTGAAGCACACATTGTTATGATATACATGTACATGAACAATCTCACAATAAATCATGTTATAAGTGGAAAATTCGAAGGACAACTGAGCTGTAAACACTTGAGTGGGGAAATGCACTGTGTTTGACTTCGAAAAAAGGTCAAGTTCCTTTCAGCTGACTTTCAACGCACAAATCGAATGCCACAAAACTTAACACACATGTACAGTATGAAAGTATGTCAACATGACAAACAGCTATGACAGCTAACAACAAAGAAGGTGCTGCAAGTTTTCTTCTTTTCGCTGTACACCAACAAATCTACTTCATGTAGCTAACACACAAGTACACTCGGACAACAGTTAGAACTTAGACTAAGTGTTCTGACAACATAACAGAGTGGCTAACGATAACAGAGCAAATTACAAAACATTTGTCAACAATTTTTCGAAACAACAAATCAGTAAACTCTGTTTTGTAGGAAAAGTGTAAAACACACAAACACACACACACACACACACACACACACACACACACACACACACACACACCTTTTTTTTTATTTTGCTGGTAAGAGTGTGGCCTTTGACAGACCTACACAACAGGATAAGATAAACTTTATTCATCCCTTGGTGGGCAAACTGCAGTAAATACATGTACTGCACACACTGCGAAAGTGCTTACGTCATACTGGAAAGAGTTTCAAAAGCCAAGGTCAAGCTCAACTGACCACCTTGTTGTCACTGAACATACACTTCAGGGGCATCATTGTTGACTGCACTTTTCAGCTGTCTCTACTTTGGTTTCTGGGGTTTGGATGTTTGGGGATTAGAGATTTTCTTGAGCTTTTCTTGCAAATGAATACATGGGAAGAAAATATTATTAGTAATTTTGTGAAAAAAACGGGCTCTCCAACTAGTTTTGTCACAATTTTCTGTTAACTGCCGTTATCACTGTGCACATCTCCACAAAGAAGCACTCTGAAGAAAACTTGATTCTAAAACCTTGATTTGCGTTGCAGCACTCTTGTAGCGAAGGTCGAAAGGGTCCAAAAGTACAAGCAGAATACCACAAATGCAAATAAAGGATTGATTAAAACGCACCTGGCAAAATATCTGTCCTAGCGTAACAGTGAAGGTTACACTCATTCCAAATCAAACAGTTTCATTTGTATTCTTTTGTACTGAAAAAGATTGGATACCCTCTAAAACACAGACTATCACAAACTGAAACATCCACTATAAGATTGGATACCCTCTAAAACACAGACTATCACAAACTGAAACATCCACTATCAGCGGGTTTGGGTTTTTTTTTTGTTGTTTTTTTTTTTTTATTAAAGAGGTAGTCAGTCACGGAGAAAGAAGATATTGGAAGAGTGTGAGGACTCTGACACTCACTGCTGTCAACAAACTGTAATTCAACAGACCTCGGGCAAGACACTCAGCTGTGTCGTACAGGCAACGATCAAGAGCCTTTATTTTTTTAATTGTTTGTCGTTGTCGTCGTTTGAAGTCCTTAAGGGACTTAATAATAAGGGCTCAACAAATCACCAGGGGGTCATTGTGACATCTAGACAGAAACAGCCAACAAACTTTCTCACTCCAGGAAAAAGCTTTCTGCTGTCTATGTTATTTATGCTTCTGGGTACAGGTTTCCCTGAACGGGTTACTGGTATGCTATCCTCCACACAGGCCATCTGAAGGAACAGGGCAGTGTTTCCGTTTACACACTATAGCGTGTCAAATACACACAGAAATCTGAAAATGACACAGAAAAATTAAGTCAATGCGACCCAGGGACGCACAAGTTTTTCTGGTACTTTCCTGCCCATTTGAACGACCTTTGCTCAAAGCTGCCGACAGAATATATAGTTGCGTGAGTAGTGATGATTTGACTCAAAAGTGTACCGACTGGCCAGAAGAGACCGGCAAGTCAAACTGCAATGGAAGACGTGAACCCACCGCCACATAGCAGCAGTGCGCCATAGGGTGAGGGGTGTGTTTAGGAGTTTGTCCTTTTCCACCACATAAAGGTGATATCAAAGACAGGGCAACGAGAAAAAGGCCAACATAAATATCTGGCCCAAGCCGGGATTCAAACTCACGACTCGAGCATTGACAGTCCAACGCTCTACCGTTCGGCTATCCCGGCTCCCCCAGCGCGCCATAGGGGTCAGAAACGAAAACCAGCTGAGGGACTCTCTGAAACCGCAAAAGGATCCCCTGAAATTCTGTAAGTGGGTCCCTTGGACCCTTTGATGTGAAAGCTATCGGAAACACTACAGGGGATTTCAGGAGGTGAGCAGATGGGGCACCACAAAACCATCAGAACAGAAAATGCAATATGTGCCTACTACATGCATACCAGAACCAATCAACGGTGTAACACAGCATCATCTCTGGATGAGATCTTGAAGCAGTACTCATGGGCAATACAGAAATTTCTTGAGAATCTTCAGACATCAAGCAAGTACTGTTAAACCTGTACCAAAACTGTTAGTATTATGTTAAGTCGTGTAATGCTGAATGTCAACTACACAAATTCAGTGCTTTTTTGCAGCTAAAACCTTCACTTTCTGACATGCCCGTCATCTGATCTGCTGGAGTTACACGTACGTGTGTATTCTAAACTGACAAGTTCCACTGAGAAACTTCACTGTTCACACTCACAAGTACCACCTTATTGAATGGGCCCAGGCTTGGTTTCTGTCAAACTAGCATCGGCAACGGCAATTCTGTCACACTCACAGCTGAAATTTCATCCACAACATTATCGATCTACCCACTAATCCAATCAGTTTACGTTCTAGTATGGCCTACGACCAAAACCTGAAATTTGACATTTTCAGCACAACAGATACCCATGAGTTTTTTGGCTGCTGATGACCGCTCACTTGGCATGCACTTACTTCAGACTCGATAGTAGGATACATACATGTGTTAGTCCAATCACACTGTCACAGTCCGTGCTCTGAAAAATGACAAGGGGAAAGAGAAGGTGGACAACTGTAAATTTTACAGTACTTTGTTTAACAAAAAAAAAAAAAAAAAAAAAAAATCTACACAAAACACGACAAGACAGGGAAACATACACATCACACGGGCCATTTTGATGAAAGATAATGACAGTATTGTGAAGTGTATTGATCAGCAAGTACAGTCACTGTGTCACGCCCTAGAAATCATGTGACCAGCAATGTTTCTTGCTGTTGAGGTATTATGCCACAGGCTTGTACAGTGTGAGAGACAAACTGTAGTTCCTGGCAGTAACAATGGTTGCAGTTTCCAGTAGCCTCCTGCCTGACTTCAAGAATAAAATCACATTTTTCAGCTAACATGTTAAAGATGCATACCTCGAGCTACTGTGGCAGGACTTCATACACTATGATACAGTTCAGGATTATGTGTATGTAATAGTGAAGCAAGCATGGAAGCTATACATGCTGGATGTCCTCAACTGTTTTAACCGCTTCTCAGGACTTTTGCTGTGTACACTTCCTTCTTGAACAAGGGTTGGGAAGGGACTGCAAACCTTAGCTTCAGCGCATAAAACAGAGGGTGGACTTACATAGAGTTTGGTCCCCTTACACTGCGAAGCAATAGATACGACGAGTTATTTAGGGCTTTATGCCGCGTAAGCAACTGATACAAAGACTCAGCATTCAGTCTCACATAAAGCAAAATGAGGCCAGTAATTTTTTCTTTTTTTTTGGAAAGCACAGATCTGCAGTACTGGTTACGGGTACATGGGTGTTGTGCAGTGTTAATAAGCAAAAGCAGACCTTAGCACGGACTCTGAGAGTAAACGGTCTGCTGCCTGAAGTGTGAATTGAGAAACCGCAGATCCACAATACCCGACCCACCTACTCATGTGTTGTGGAGCTGAAGTAGCTCAGCAGTAGACCTTTGCAACAGAGTTAAAGATCTTTTTCTGATGTGCATGATGATTATTTTTAGATCAATCACAATACGCTGCACTCTTTGTGACCCATGCACTGGGGCCATGGTAAGTATGGCTGCGATATTGTGATTACTTAACATGATCACCAGCGGAAATCACAAATATAACTTCACTTAGTTTCACTGATTGCGAAGTGCAGTACACCCACCGTAAGTGTACAGTGCTTTCACACCACACTCCGCGATGATTACTGCTAACCATTTCTTTCTTTACTACACTGTAATTCTGCTCAGCACAATACCTATATTTTATGCTAAGACTAGAGAGGCAAAAGCCTCCATGGCTCCCTTGTGACATGGGTCAAGGTCATTCAAGAGTAAAAAATCTTACCACTATCTATCATCAAGCCAAGTAAGGTGTCTCTGGTGTTCTTAGTTCCTGGCAATATTACACTTTTCCCCCAAACTGACTATATGGCCTTGACCTTGGGCCAAGGTCATTCAAATAAGACGTCTATCATTACACCAAGTTGGATGCCTCTAGTATTTGTAGTTTCTCCAAAGACGGTAATATTGAAATTGACAACAGACAGCTTTAATGACCTTGACTCAAAGTCAAGGTCATTTAAAGTGGTATGGGTATATAGTTCTTATCAATGTCTATTAGCATGGCAAGTTTGGCGCCTCTGCTGTTTGTTGTTCCTGAGAAAATGCCAATGTTACGGTTTCACAAAAATAGCTTGTACGGCCTTGACCTTGACACAAGGCTATTGAATACATGTATATCTGTTAAGTTCTTATCAATGTCGATCACCATATAAAGTTTAAAACCTCTGGTTTTTGTAGATTCCAAGAAAATGCCAATGCAAAATTTTAAAACAGACAGCTTTAGTGGCCTTGACCTTGAGTCAAGGTCATTCAACATGTTATATTTTGAAAGGTCTTACGGCTGTCTATCAGCATGCCAAGTTTGGTGCCTCTGCTTTTTGTAGATTCTGAGAAAATGCCCATGTTAAGGTTTACTGCGGAAATGCGGAAAATAGCTTGTACAGCCTTGACCTTGACACAAGGCCACTGAATACATGTACCTCTGTAAAGTTGTTATCAATGTCTATCATCATGCAAAGTTTAAAACCTCCGGTTTTTGTAGATTCCAAGAAAATGCCAATGCAAAATTTTAAAACAAACAGCTTTAGTGACCTTGACCTTGAGTCAAGGTCACTCAGAATGATATATTTTGAAAGGCCTTATGGCTGTCTATCAGCATGCTAAGTTTGGTGCCTGTGCTGTTTGTAGATTCTGAGAAAATGCCAATGTTAAGGTTTTCTACGGAAATGCGGAAAATAACTTGTCTGACCTTGACCTTCACACAAGGCCATTGAATACATGTATATCTGTAAAGTTCTTATCAATGTCTATCATCATGCAAAGTTCAAAACCTCTGGCATTTGTAGACTCCAAGAAAATGCCTATGTAAAATTTTCAAACAGACAGCTTTAGTGACCTTGACCTTGAGTCAAGGTCATTCAAAATTATATATTTTGAAAGGTCTTATGGCTGCCTATCGGTATGCCAAGTTTGGTGACTCTGCTCTTTGTAGATTCTGAGAAAATGCCAATGTTAAGGTTTACTGCGGACACACCCACAGACAGACAGACACACACACACACACACACACAGACAGACGACGGAGGGTTACAACATAGACTCCCATTGTTACACAAGGGAGCCAAAAATGAAATGTGTTCCCCACGAATGACAATGGAGTGTTTTGGTACATGAACTATTGTCAATAATATCTTTGCTCTGAAAGCAACCACTGATGTGTGCTTCTGTGCTGGTCAGGTGTGTGTGTGAATATGTGTGCATGTGTATATGTCTGTGGTAAAGTTGTCAAAAACACTTGCTTGAGACTAATGACAACACTGCAATCACTGTTCAAAATATTGAGTATTTGCAGACAGACTGTATCCCTTTGATACATTGCATCATTTTGGCACACTATATTAATTTCTCATAGAATTACACGTTCTTTTAAAATAAAAATAATAAAAAAAATAAAAAGGTAAAATTACAGTTCAGAACTTGGGCTACATGACCTTACATTACCAGCGATAATGATTAAATAATAATTAAAAATGCAGACAACGGAAAGCTACGCTTCCCCTACTTAACCCTCTTTGTCTCAGAGCGCCTGGAACTCAAGCAGCTCCATAATTAGCATACCAAGGGAAGTAACTCCACCATTTTGGTGGTTGACCATTTGAAAAAATTTATAAAAAATACAAAACTCATGTTATCCAAATTGTTTTTTATTTATTGTACAAGTAGATAGAACAAACATTACTTTTCAGTAACTTGCATTTCCCAGTAAGTGTTTGCAATATCACCCAAAAAATACCCTGAAAATCATACTTGGGTTTATCACCTTTCAAAGCTCTCAAGAACTCCCTCTCTCAAAGCACTTGACCAAAAAAACAAGAAAAAAAAAAAGTTTTTCTTGAAAAATTGCATCACAACTTGCAAGCATGAGTTGTTCAGGAAGCGCAGCCTTTACAGATCACGGAAATACAAGTTCTCGCGAGACTTGGTTGCCATGGAAAACATGGCGGGCAGTTGTAAACACGAGGGGGATAGCGGCCGCTACCGGGCTCTGAGCGATACTACTGTTAAACGGCGCGACAAAGAGGGTTAACATGTGTTGTCACTTACACTAGCCACTGCAGTGCACTGTGTATTATATAACATGGTTTCTACACTCCCTCAGATGCAACCATTTTCAAGAGATTTTTGCCTGCTTGTGGTGATTTCTACAACAACAATGCTTTCCAAACACACAACAGCACGTCACTTCTCCAACAGTTTGTGACAACTCAACACAGCTAGACACTGACTCAGTACCTCCAGTAGAAGCGATAGAACATATAGCTGCCAACAATGATTGCCACGCCGATCGCCAGAGGCTGGAAGTAAGATCGCCGCTTCTTGAAAAGTTCGCTCCTCTGCTGGCGCTCCTTCATCCTGTTTATCCTCTCCTGCGTATGCTTGATGCGCTCCTCCCGTATTCTCCGTCTCATCTGATAGTTTCTGAAAAGCAGACATTTTATCCAGTATGTAAGTACCAGAAATAATTTATTTGACAAAAACAGTGATAACAATTATGCACACAGGTTGCGCATACATTTTTGTATTAAGAGGAAAGATCAGCTGAGGGACTGGTTGTCACTTCTGACATAAGCCAGTTTATTTTGAACTGTGGAGCAGAAAAACTTCAACTTGAAAAGGTCAAGGTGTGCATAAAGGAAATGTTTCAAGAACTGAAACTAGATTTAATGTATTCATTCAGGTTTTGCACAAATACATGCATAATGCACAAGGCCATCGAATGCAAATTATACAGTGCTGCTGCACACCTC
>JACVVK020000013.1:3930000-3950708 GCA_018292915.2 Batillaria attramentaria | reverse complement strand
AAACATTTATATAACAAAAAAAAATATTCACTGCAGAAAACTGTTGGCAACAGCACAAACAAAACAATCCACAGTCACCTTTGGCGGTTTGACATCAGACAACAGAAAGTTTCCAGTAGATGTTAATCCTCCCACACTTAGTTTGCAATAGATAAGCCTGCCTCATCAACACATGTGCTTGTTAATATAAGGTAGGAAATAACTTTTAGCACTTGCAAGTCTGTAGTTCCTGCTTTCATTTACTCTGTAAACAAGCAAGTTTGAACTTGGAGCCGCTGGGCTACCCCTTTTGATACAAAATGTTTCAGTAATCAGACAGCCACCATCTTAGTCAAAGTCAAATCAACTTTGCATAAGTACAGTTGACAGGCATACAACAGTGTGTGTAAAACTTTTCATCAAATTAATGTGCTGAAACTGTGTATCAGACTCGGCCCCTTGGGTCACAGAATAGCAAATGAAACCTTTGTGGTGACACTGGCCAGCGAATATGTTGCTGTAGATGTGTACCGCGTACTGAGCAGACAACGTTACTGCGTTGCGCTGACTGAGAACCCCGGAGACGGCACCGACTGGTGGCTATTTTTAGAAGATTTCTCGAGTTCAGGAATAAACCGTAGGCTCAAGGAAAAATTGTATTTCTCAACTTTTAAACGCCACAAAGTCATGAAAATGGTTGCAACGGCCAGATGAAATATTTCTATTTGGCAAACAGTCTTAGCGCTTCGAAAGTGGCAGTTTTTCATCTCAGCAACATTATGAACCTAGAGACATTAAGATCTGTGGCATCAAGTCAGTTTAAAAACGGGCTAGAATGACATACCTTGTCTTCATCTCCCTGGAAGAGAGCGATGGGGCAGCTGAGACGCTCTGTATAGTGGATGGGGGAGCGCTCACGCAGTACTTTACCACCATCTTCACTGACGGGACACAACAAAGTGTCCATGTAGCGGCTCTCAAACTTGTGGGTATCTGCGACCAAAGCCTCCAAGTCTCCAATTCCATAATGGCTGGCACCTGTAAAAAAAAGACGAAGTAGTTAAGTGGTAAAGTCTGTAGCTATTTTGACACAGGACTGGCTGCTGTATCAATCTGTATAGCTGAAAGTTACACTGGTCTGTGTGCAAAGGCAATGTTTCGTTACTAGTCCTGGCTTATGCAGTTAACTTATTGTCGGCGCACCACTCTGGCGTTCGGAAAAAAAAACCTTTAAAAAGTAGTATAGATTTAACAAAAACCTTAACTGTTAATGAAACTGCCTTAACTGGTTTACCTTTGAGCCAAATTGAAAAAATTATAAACTTTTTAGACAAAATTTTAAAAATGTTACTTTTTTGTGTGTGGAAACACTGTTCTATGTCGCTTAGGAAGTATTCAAACATATCAGACATTTGCAGCACTCTTCTCAATCCATGGATGTTTTCAATAGAATTATCAATACAGCATCATCAGATGAAGCTTATCGAGAAAAAAGAATAAAAAAACCACAGAAAGAATGAAGCTGAAAGTATTTCCATGTGAGGTCCCACCAAGGAAGATACATGTAGTTGCAAAGATCCGCACTGAAGCTAGTGGAATTCAAGCAACTGATATATAGCTGATAGCAAAACAGAGAACTAGTTTGAGAACTCGAAGGAGCAGTTGCTTCTCCTAGGTGTCTGGTTATATCTTTACCAGAGTAAAACCACATCAACTGGAGGGTGGACTCGCACCATGAAATTTGCGTAGCATGGACACTGTCTCTTTAATAATAATGACAATACTGTAATAGGGGTATTTATAAGGGACGCCCTCCCTCCCACAGCTCAGGGCACCTTACAATCAACACACACTCACCTAGAAACACAAACATGCCACCAAACATACATTTAACTACACACACATAATATGCAGCATCATACACGGCCTCCCCTGCCCCCGGCTTTTACACACACAGACACACGCACACACGACCAGCCAGATGATAGTGTGGCAACAGCTATTGGTTGAGGGCAGTGAAGAAGAGGTTTTTCAGATTTTGATTGAAGGATGGTTTTGTGTCTGCTTATCTGATTGATGCTGGGAGATCATTCCAACAAGTCTGACCCTGGTATGAAAAACTGCATTGCCTCTTTGCTTGTACAAATCCATGCATACTGTGTGCCATTACCTCACCTGCTTTAAACGTATCCCTAAAGGTGAGGCAAGCCAGGGTGGTGTAGCCGCCAGCAGATCCTCCATCAATGCAAACCTTGTGGGGATCCACTTTGCCCTGTTTCACCAGATGATCTACACCGGTGCAACAGTCATCCACGTCAAAAACCCCCCACCTGCAAATAAGAAAGTTTGATCTAAGACAGTCCTTTTTATGTTGTTCTCACAGTAATGGAAACACGTTTTGTGGCATACCAGCACGTCGCTTGCATTCTCCGCATAGACATGATGCAACTGTAACTCTGACAATAACAACATTGTTACTGGCAGGCATGGTGCCCCTGAACACACTTCTCCGCCACAGTGAGTGCCGTCTGTGTGTATATGTGTGTGTTAGTGTGTGTATGTGTGTTACTGTGTCCGGGCATGTACCTCCGAAAATACTCAACCGATTGGCTTCAAATTGGGGGTCTCCAAATATATCAAAATCCTTAGATAGAGCGACTGACCTAGTTGTAATTGCTTTGGTGATTTGGGAGTTATCGCCCTTTTGAGAAAAAATGGTAGTCTCGAGTTTACACACAAAATTCATTTAAATCACTCCATATTTTGGAAGCAGATAGCATGAATACCGATTCTGAACAGAGTGACTATTAGGAGGTGGTTGCTCTTATAGTTTTGATGTAAACCCTACCTCAGTTGACATCGTATGTGAACCCAGTTTAGATGCCTTATCTCCGAAAATACTCAACCGATTGATTTCAAATTTGAGGTTTCTTGATGAATCAAGATCTTTGAAAAGATGGCCTGATCCAGGTATGATTGCATACATGATTTGCGAGTTATTGCCCTTTTCAGAAAAGTTGGCTTTCTGGCGTTTAAAGGCGTAGTATTTATCTAAATCACTCCTTTTTTTTTTCCTTTTTTTAAATAGATAGCATGAATACGGACTGAACAGAGTGAATTTTGGAGGTAGTCGCTCGTATACTTTTGACGTAAACCATACCTCATGAATGTGCTGGAGAACCCATTTTAGATCTCAAAATCGCTCCTACTATATATAGATAATGTGTCTGGGGTGCCATAAAAAATATACACAAAAAAATTAGAAAAATTCACTGCAAAGTATGAGTGTCATGTCTGATTGACATGATGCTGATTTTTCTTGGGGATGTCTCGCCACTTTTTTTTTCACAATTCCTCTATTTGGAGACGTGGAAAGCAGGAATTTCTGTACTGGGTTTTTTTTTGCCACTGACTCACACTCAGCAGCATAGTAGAGTGAGAGCACATCACAGAGGTCTCAATGGAGCACATGCACGCAGACACGCACAGAGAGAGAGGAAGAGAGAGTGGGTGTTTCTCTTCTCCGATACCAGTAAGCAACTGTCTGTCACCTGTCAATCAGGCCTGCGGGAAGTAACTCTGTCAAAGGGGAACGACTTTGTTACAAGAATTCATTCACCCATGTAGAACCTCGGATACGTCAAAAAGTTAGTGATGTCAACCAGCTACGCAAGCTAACACCTCATGTGTTTGGGGTTTTGCGAGCGCAGAGAGGCATGGAAAGGGTTTCCAGTACTTTCTTTGTCAGCATGCTTGACGTCCGAGAGCTTACGTACGTGTGTGGACGGCAGCATAAATGACACGACAGCAGGCCACTAAATGGAAATATATTGGGCTGGTGGCCATCTTGTTTCCCATTACTATTTCACTGAGAATGAATTATTACAGCTTGAATCAAACCCATCCGACAAATGCGAGACCTGTGTTTAGTGATGGACGTCAAACCATTTACCTGTCTGAACACTTCGGGCATTAACTCACATGTTGCGGAGGCGATGGCGGTAGGTTCGGCCTAGGCCTGTGCTGCCACGGTAATTTACCAGAAGGACTGCAAATCCACGACTGGTGAAGTACTGCAGCTTGAGGTCAATGTTGGCAAAATAGTGCCCTGTGGGACCCCCATGGGCACGCACCAGCAATGGCGGCAAAGTGCCCTCTGGTGCCTGGAAATCCTTGTTTTGAGGTGGGTAGAAAATCCCATGGGATTTATCCCCTTCTGTTGTTTGCCATTCAACATATGACGGCATGCTGATGTAGCCCTTTTCCACAGGATTTTTGACAGACTCTTTGATGATATTCAGCTGGAAAAAAAGAGTGAAGAAAAATTAACGTTTTTTTTTTTTTTTTTCAATACAGATATATGTTTATAACTAAAATGCAATCAGAAACTCTTTAAAAAACATGTGATGACTATCATAAATGTAGAGGATAATTATCTCGGCTTGGAAAAGATTGAAAAGGCGGTCATTGTTACTGTTACACATTCACAAGTATTTTTGTGCTTACCTCTTTTGTGTGTATATTAAACCTGGTCACACAAGGAAAGCTGGTTTCACTGGAGCCAATGAAGTATGCATCACCAGTAGTTGTGAGGGCAAGGCATTTGTTGTAGCGAAAACCAGTCTCCAGTCTGGTATACTCTTTGGTCTCCATGTCAAGAAGCCCCAGCTCCTGCACCAAATCAGAAGCCTGTTTCACCGATCAGTGTATGTCATAGGGACTCTACTACACACAGTAGGTAACATCATGAAGTCAAAGGAAAATCATACACTTAGACAGGTCAAGGATTTCCCTAAATGAAAAAAATGGAATTACATGTACATTTTGTACACTAACTGCAAACATCTGCTCCAAAGTTCTGAGTTTTTAAGAAGTGAGTCAACAAAACCAATATACTAATGAATTTCTCAGACTGCTTTAAAAACATCTGTGCTCAAAGAATCTTTCTGTTGTTCTTGCACATCAACCTACCTTTCTGCACACTTACATAGTTCTGAGCAAGCAGAATTTTTGACGAGCCAGCAGGATCAGCAACGTAAGCCGTCTTGCCAAATGTCCACTGTGGACCGGCAATTTCTGTTGGCACTGGGACCAGGTTAACATGATGGTCATCAGAAACAACAAGGTAAAGGTTCCACCATTCCGACCGGTCACTAACGTACAGCAGCTTGTTGTCGGCTGTCCAACCCGGCTCGATGGCGCTCTCCTGGCTGCCAGCAACCTTCTTGTGAGTTTTCAGCACAGTATGGTCACCGGTCTCATCAAGGTCAGCCACCCACACCTCTGTGCTATCCCACGGCTGGACAATTTATTCAAATACTTTTTGTCCACAAAAAGAGGAAAAAGAAATGGCCTTAAAAAAGACTTGTGTACAAATGACTCCTGAAAGGTATAAAATGCAAAACTGAATCTGGCAAATTAAAAAAAACCACCACCAAAACTGACATTGTAACTCTGGCACATATATATACCAGTGCATCCCCACATCATGGACTACCCTTTAAACAATGTATCTATCTTACTTTTGCTTGACATTTTGAGCTTATTTAAAACCACTGAAATCATGTACACAGATAGATAACCAGAACTTGAACTGCAGTCACCATGTTTGGATGGTTCCACTGAAACCAGCAGAGTTGTTTTCCGTCAGGGGATACCCGTGGATGACTGTAGAAATCGGCTCCAAAGGCCTGCACAAATTTGTCAATTACCATTTCAATTCTGCTGTGGAATTAATGTGGCAATCTCATGCACTTGACCTGACACAACAAACCGCCACAGACAATTTCATTTGCTTTCTAACCTTTTTTTAAAACTGTAAACAAATTTATAAATGTTGCAGGGTTGCACATTTTCCACAGCTTCTATAGGACAAAGTGTCCTGGAAACAGCAAAGTGATAGGACACAGTGTCCTGGCCACTTAGGGGCAATAAGAATTTTAATAGGACAAATGTCCGCTTGGGGTGGGAAAAATAGGACATGTATTTGAAATTTTTATAGGTCAATGTCCTGGGACCGACTTAAATGTGCAACCCTGATGTTGATTCACAAGAATGATCAAGATGAAACTGCAATTTTACCATGCTCACGTTGTTAAAGCAGTAATCATAAAAAGATATGTATTGTTTTCACATTAGGTGTGCAAAGAGAATGTTTGAACACCTACAAAATCAATGGCAGCCATTATGTTGCTGTGAACACAGCCTGGGATACCCAAACCACAATGATAAAATAAGGCAGAACATGTCACTGCACACTAACCAGGAGAGTCTGTTCCTTTGTCTGAGGGTTAATGGCCACTAGTGTGTTGACACATTCCTTTGCTTCACCTCTTTCCACCACCTCATGGTCTTCACGCACACAGTAGATGCATCCCGTCTAAAACAAAATGAAATCATTACACATGTGTACATCTACAATCAACTGTATTCTTATGACGCACACAGCAGCCTAATGTTTGCTAGATCACTCTGTCTTCACCCTGCTAAATAACTTCACTGTCCACAGTATTCCTGCTAGTCATGGGATTGTAGCACTTATAAATACTGTTCTTATTATAATCCTATTACCAGTCAGAATATTTAGTTTCAGTTGTCAGCTATGGTACGTTGTTAGGTATCTGGAAAAAATAAACCAGTGCTCCTTCCAACATACCGTAACTAAATATTTGGTTATTTAAGAAACTGCAGATCTGTCCATTTCATGACATACTGAAATGGGACTAACAAAGCAAAGGATGGCAGAACATAGCAAGTTTCATGTACAAGTAAAAATCGCAAACCATATTGTCCAAGACACCATCTTGAAAAATGCAATTAACTCCTAACTGTCCACACACGAATCACACGAATCAAAATCGTCACAAGTAAACACAAGACAGCACTAGTACAGGAATATCTGATACTTTAATTCTTTATGTTATCATTAATTTTTTCCTTCCTTTGTGTTGTCGGTTCATCCATTGCTTTTGCTTTGTCTTCTTCAGGCACTGTTCCCTTTGAAATTGTCATTGTGAATCACTGATGAAACGACGTGAAATCACAAAGAGCGGTACTTATTTATGACAATTTCAAAGTGAACAGTGCCTGAGGAAGACAAAGCAAAAGCAATGGATGAACTGCAGGGCTCCCTAAAAGCTACAGACCTAAAGGGTCCACTGACCCCCAGTTCAAAATTTTAGGGGGTCTTTGTACCTCCACTTTCAATTTTTAAAGGGTCAGAATCATTTCTCAAGTTTTTCAGTAGTGCATGGAATTATAAATTCAGTAAATACTGCTGAACAGGTGTGTGTGTGTGTGTGTGTGTGTGTGCCACGGTGTGTGTGTGCAAAACTGAATTTTATCAACTTCAAATCATATAATTAAATGAAGTGGGTACAATTCAGTTTTGAAAGTTGGAAACTCTGACTTTTTGCTGCTCTGTGCCGACTCTGATGCGACGTCTGAATCGTAGGTATGCGATGCCGAAGTGCACCCGCTGCCGGGCGAGGGCTCGAGCCCCTCCACAACTTTTCCACTGACGAAAAAGTCCATAGTCTTTTGTCTTGAACTTTTCACTTTTTTCGGTGGCATGATTCGTCACAGAGAAAGCGAATCCGATCTGTAACAAGAGCACTGACTCTAAAATCTTTCGTCCATAGTTTCGAGCGCAGAAGCGGAAAAAGATGGGGCACGTTCACTACGCGCGAGTGGCTGCAGTAGCCGCCGATCTGCAGCAGTAGACAGTTGACGCGTGCGAGCGTTAAACAGAACCAAAAACAGAACCGAATTGAACGCGGCCAAGGCAAGGGAGAACACTCACTCGACCACAACAAGCTTATAGGCGTACCCACGGTAGTGCGTCAAGCTAAGCACAGATCGCGTTCATAATGCTTCAACGTACCCCCTCGAATTTTTTTTTAGGACGTAAATTTTTACTTCAGTGCGTAAATTACGCACAGACGCACAGTTTAGGGAGCCCTGAACTGACAAGACAAAGGAACGAAAGAATTAATGACAACATAAAGAAAGTATCAGACATTCCCCTAACTAGCGGTCAACGCTAGCCAGACAGGTCAGCGATTTCACACCCTCTTGTGAATACCGCAGTCACTCGCTAGTTCGGGTGTTGGCCCCGTAATAGCTAACGGCACACTCAGTCAGGCCCCTTTACAACTGAGCAGGCAAAGGGATTATGAGAAATTATGCAATCTACTGCGAGCTGGGCGAAGCAAGGGAAGGGATAGGGCTTCTGGAGAGTGCCCACGCCTTGCATACTAGTGTTGTAGAGTGGTGTCTAGTGCTGTTTAGTGGTCTCTTGAGTTTGGTAAGTCTTGTCATATAGTGTGTGGGGGGTGGGGGGGGGGGACAGTTAAGAGTTAAAAATAAGAAAACTTCACAAACAATACACACCTGTGGGCAGAAAACTCCATCGGCATAGCGCCACTTTCTGCTGGTGTCCGTCACAGGCTCAGGTTTTGCTGATGGAGATCGTTGCACATACAGCGCTTGGTCCTCAAAGTTGGAAAAGTAGACTGCACCGTCGTAGACAAAGAAGTCTCCACCACCGTATTCATGTACAGTTGTACGAGCATTGAAGCCTGATGGTGTCCACTCCTGAATCTTACCAGTCTGCTTGTTTGCCGAACAGACAACATAGCGACCTTTCTCTTCAAAGCGGATTTCTGTCCAGTACACGTCATCTGCAAGTAATTTTAACTCGTGAAAGCATAGCAAGTGCCAGCAGTATCATATGGTACCCTATCCAATGTCTCTGTTTTCACTTAAAGGGGCAGTACTAGTCCGCTCAGATTTTGGCCCAAAAAGTGTCAAAAGGTGTTTGAAACCTGTCCCACTGTGATGCAGCCCACACGAGCAAATCTACAGAGCAAATCTAGAATGGATTAGCTACATGTACAATTTCATACGAAACCAGGCTGACAGGACATGTATGTTGAAGGCAACCTAGAATGCTCAAATGACTGAGTGTTAGTGGCCCCTTCTTTCTGTTCAAAAGCAAAATTTTGGGAAATTTGGCAAAATATTTTGTTGGATGGGACCTTTAAGGAACCATTGCTGCCATGACAAGGCTTTATATAGGGAGAATTCTGTTTTTAAAAAGTTGCATTTGTGACTGTCCCTGTCTGCCTGAAACAGCTCTACTGATCTTGAGATTTGCAAGGCTTCAAATGAAACACACTGACATTTGAAGACCATGCAAACAAAAACTCAACAAAAATTGCAAAAGTTCACTTATGCCGAGACAAGTGTCAGGCAGGAAATGATGAGAGTACAGCCCATAAAATTATTAGGCTTTTAGATACCTCATCTTTCCTACTGCCAGCTCTATATATATAGGCGCATAAATCATTAAATGCGAAAACACAATTATGCAGAATTTTGAACCGCATATATCAAATAAACGAGTGCATTTTAACATCGTATAACTGATCAGAATCACCACAAATCCTTGCACCTGTACGTTCTTTGTTGATGTCGACTTTCACTTCCACAAGGCCGACCCCACTTGTGGTCACAAGCTTGCTGGAGATTGGAGATTTCCAGCTTCCGTATGGACTTATTTTCATCTTTTGCAAATCTGCTGCTAACGTTCCGCCTGTTGAAAAGTGTGAGCGTTGCTGTGCACCGCACAGGTTGACTGTCGGCTTTCCGAGTTGACTGAACGACACTATCAACCGAGAGGCACGTGCAACACAAGAGGCAAGGATCACGCGCATCACATGGAAGAAGTAAGCAGTATCAGTTTACGCCATTCCAAAACGGTAAACAAACGAGTAAATCGTTTATTGTTTGTAGCAATGTCAACAATAAAGTAATTTCGTGTATATGTAGACTAGTTATTCTAGCGCCTAACGTCAGAGGTGTATGAAATAATGTGTTTTGTGAAGGGGGAATTTCAGAAACTGCGGCGAATACGAATTTGGGCTAGCTCTGCGTCAAGATTGTCGAAAGTGAAAGTCGATTGATTTCGCCGTTTTGTATGGCATACATAGTTACATGTACGGTCATTCCCACTGACCACATCAAATGCATGGCTTACTATAAGGGAATAGTAACTGTTTAGTCTATATCTGCTGGTTGATAAATATCAATGTACGAAACGAAGCCTTCTGCTCGCAACCTATGGGCAAGGGCAGACAACTTGTTCAGGCGGTAGCCCCGATGGCCTAACGGATTACTGAAGGGTTGACACCATTGCACTATGATGCGCCTCGACAAGCACAAGAAGATAAAGTATGAGCTACGAGCAATGTGGTTCTGGTTTTGTGGGTGTGCGTGTCTGTGTGTGTGTGCATTTGGTGCAATTATCATAGCTTGTTTTCTTCCGTACTGGGTGAAAGGCGGACTATGGAGATTCACAATTTGATATTCAATCAATCTGGGAAATCTTTAATTATTATCCCTTTGTGGCAATTCATTTGCAACATGAAAAGATTAGAGAAAGTACCTGTACACATACACATAAATTAAACTGCATAAAATGACATACACAGACATAAAAACCAATATACAAAATATACTAAGATGAAATATTTTTAGCACCTTACAAATTGCTGTAAAAACACCAGCAACTTACAAAGGTAATCAGTGTCAGAATAAGTGTTTTATTGCACATGCCCACCCACCCACACACACTCACACACACACACACACACACACACACACACACACACATTGTATGCACTTGCATTTTCTCCATTCATCTCCAATTTAATCACGCAACCCTGAATGAGGATCTACTAAAAGAGAACTGGCCAAGCCAATGAACGTACGACACCCACAGCTTAAAATGGTCTATGATCAAAAAGCAGAAAAACTGTGTAGCATTTAGTGACAAAGTGGCAACAAGTTATTCTAGCGTGCTCAGGTCTCAGGTGCATGCTGCCCTGGTTTTTTTGTGGTTTTTTTTAGTACGAAAAAATATACTCAATTTGGTGCATTTTGGCATGATTTTCAGTGCTTCTGAGGAGGAAACACTTTTTGGAGGAAAAGGTTTAGAATATGACTAACATTTGTGCAATTTGGTGTAGTTTGGATATATATGATTGATTTCAAGGGCTTCAGAGGAGGAAATGCACTTGGGGGGTGGGGGGGGGGGATTTTTAGCCAAAGGCAGAAACACTCCAAAATGTGGAAAATTGAACACACACCATCTGAATGCTCAATTTGCTTGGAGTCAGCATGAAACATACACTGCAGCAGTGATGGGTCAAAAGAAACACTGTTCATGCATGTTTGAACTTTCAGGTGACGCCGTGATGACAAAAACATGCACCGGCCTCATTATGCATGGGATGCTGGTCAGTGTCCATGATCAAACATTAAACTTGACTTCATGTTTGTGTGAGCCAGGGTCTAGTCCAGGTTGTCGATCTTGTACTGCAACAGAACACAAATTACAACTTTTTCATCAATATCAATGAACAGGCTTTTCAAGGAAAGAAACGGTATATTCCATGTCTTGGATGCTGCAACCTACAAAATCTTGTACTGCAACAAAACAAACTTTGTGGTCAATACCAGTGAACCAATTTATTTTTAAAGAAAGAAATTTAATGGTAATCCATGTGTTGGTTGGTGCACCTACAAAATCTGGCATTTTACCCGCCTCCCCTCCCCTCCCCTCCCCCCCCCCCCCACTTTCCCCTGCTACACATACTAGTATACAACAACTGCATATACATGTATTGCCATAGTCACTGTTACTTCCATCTTAGTGCTGAACTTACTTTGACAGTTTCATCTGCTAGCTCAAAGCCCAGAACTTTGCCAAAGAAGTAGAATTCTGCATCCAGGGCAGCTTGGATGTTCTCAGACTTGCGGAATCCATGCTGTTCACCTACACAAACGTGACCAAAGTGCACGGAGCATGTATATTCTGAATGCCGGTTAAACTAATATAGGAATACACTAGCGAAGGGGCCTTCGGCGGATGGGCCATCTTTACTCCCTTGTACCATATGATTTTCAGTTTGTATAAATATTGACCTGATATGCACCTCTAAAACTACTTATGTGAACGATGAAAAAAGGCCAGCATCTCTGAAAGGGCATAACACTCTATGCACCACGCTCGCCGAAATGCTCATCTCCGAGCAGCCTGAAATGCAAGACTGGTGCCGTACGGGTTAACTATCACACGCTGGTCCGTCAAAAATGTAAGAAAAACCCCACAACAAAACATTAGCAGACATAAACTGACCTTCAAAGAGTAAGTAAAGTGTTGGTAGCCCTTTTTCCTTCACTGCCTTGTACATCATATCCGACTGGTTTGGTAGCACGATCTGAAAACATTCATTATGATGCTGTACGTGGTGGCTACTGCACAAACAATAAAAGTGACAAAATGCTGCAGATTTGTTACAACAGACAACAGTAGTCTGACACAATTCCTGACACACATGTATGCATTTCAAAATGAAAAAGCTCACGCTGCAGGACATAAGCAATGACAGTGTAAGGTACAGTATGCATGTGTTCCAACCAGCAACTACCTCCTTGTTTGCATCCCATGAGATACACAACGTACGTGCCACAGGCTGTTTGTTGAAGTCCTTAACATTATTTTTTTGTTGTTGTTGTTGTTGTGTTTTGTGTGTTTTGGGGTTTTCTGTTGTTGTTGTGCCAGGGTTTTGTTTGTTTTGTTTTTTGTTTGTTTGTTGTTGGGGTTTTTTTGTTGGTGTTTTTGTGTGTGTGTGTTTTTGTTGTTGTTGTTGTTTGTTTGGTGTTTTGTTTTGTTTGTTTGTTTTTGTTTGTTTTTTTTTTGGGGGGGGGGGGGGTAAGTTATTGCACATGCCAAACCAATTTTATGCTGTTTTTATTGGCTCAGAATCTTAATTTTGCATTCTTATTTTGTTTCGAGCTGTGAGTCCAAAGACGATTTTCCATTTTATACCTGTTATTTAATGCACAATAAAGTATTTTTTAATTTGAATTCAAAATATTTCTGATGGTGTTCAGAGGGATATTTAGAAGCATATCGAACAACATACTGTACCTTGTCTTCATCTCCCTGGAAGAGAGCAATGGGGCAGCTGAGGCAGTCTGTGTAGTGGATAGGGGAGCGCTCGCGCATTGTTTTGCCACCATCCTCGCTAATAGGGCACATTAGGTTGCCTTCATAGTGACTCTCAAACTTGTGGGAGTCTGCTACCAAAGCCTCTATGTCCCCAATTCCATAATGGCTGGCACCTGTAAATTATCAAGTGCAAGTACAGAAAGATTCTTCCAGTGGTAATGCTAGTACTAAAAAAATAGTCTCCTGAGGAAGTTGAGGATCTCTCAGTGAGGTAAATGCCTGTCCACAGGGCCGGTAGGTAGTCTAGTCGTTAAGAGACGCCATCACCAGTGCGAGAGGTCAGGTTCAAGTCCCACTGAGGGCAAAGAATTTTTCCCTCTCGTACGTGACGCCGTTCAATCAGGCCAATGGTCGTGGGTTCTCTCCAGGTACTCCGGCTTCCTCCCCCTCTGCTTTGGAAATGTTCAGCCCACAAAATGTGAAGTTAAATGCAATTCTAAATTCAGAAATTGCTGAGCTGACCCTGCGCACGACGTGATTGTAATATGTCCATGTCCAGTGTGTGAGAGAATGCATGTGGTGCATGTGAGCATGCGCACTGGACTCAGTTTGCGGCGCTTTGAGCCAGTTAAAGAAAACAGGTAAAGCGCCTACATGATACATAGTTATTATTATTGTTCTTTTTCTTCTTCTTCTTATTAAAGCAGATCAAACCACAAACAAACAAATCATAACTTAATGTACCGGTAACTCCGCTTTCAAACAAAACAAAGCTCCACAGACTTCTGGTGATAGCTATACAGTGTACCTTAATGCTGATACAAATATATTGTACAAGAATTAAGGCTTGTGAGTTGGTAGGATCAAGTACAATTGTGTTACATGTATTTTTTTATCCAATGGATGAACATCTGTGCCTCACCTGCTTTAAACGTATCCCTGAAGGTGAGGCAGGCCAGGGTGGTGTAGCCACCAGCAGATCCTCCATCAATGCAAACCTTGTTGGGATCCACTTTGCCCTGTTTCACCAGATATTCTACCCCTGTGCAACAGTCATCCACATCAAAAATTCCCCACCTGCAAATGGAAAACATTTGACTGATACTGTTTTGGGTTCTTGTTTTTTGGTTTTGTTTTTTTTTGCTTCATTTTGGATTTCATTTTAAATTTACAGAATTTGTTATTACATCAAAGATGATTTTGATCACGTACAACTACAAATCAGAAAGTAAAAAACAACAATGGATCTGTGGCTCTGCTTACGATCTTCCAGTGAAATAAACAGAATATCAGAACTGCGTACAACATGCAGAAAACAGAATTTAACTTTAGTGTCATGTAAATGAAAACAAAACAAATCATCGTACTCGCACTTTGTAGGGTATTAACTCACATTCTACGGAGGCGATGGCGGTAGGTTCGGCCCAGGCCTGTGCTGCCGCGGTAATTTACCAGAAGGACTGCAAATCCACGACTGGTGAAGTACTGCAGCTTAAGATCAATGTTGGCCAAATAGTGCCCAGTGGGGCCCCCATGGGCACGCACCAGCAATGGTGGCAAAGTGCCCTCTGGTGCCTGAAAATCCTTATTTTGGGGTGGGTAGAAAATCCCATGGGATTTATCTCCTTCTGTTGTGTCCCAGGTAATAAATGACGGCATGCTGATGTACCCGCTTTCCACAGGGTTTTTCACAGACTCCTTGATGACCTTTTTCTGGCAACACAGTGAAGAAAAGATGAAAGGACATCAATATTGTATGTCTGTTATGAATTAATGTTTTAAAAATCAATCTGAAAAAAAAAAACCTATGCAATTAAACATACAAAGAACTTGCACTGCATACAAATGCATGGCACATGCAAATATCCCTCTAAACACCACTGAAAGCACTTCAATGTAAGGTATTTTGACACGTACAACGGTTTGTGACACGTATAAACATCAAGAGTATACATGTTCATGTTAAATATAGCCTGTGATGCAAAGAACAAGGTAATTACTGGTACACTTTTTACAGGTAGTTCACGCTTACCTCTTTTGTATTCATATTCAACCTGACCACACACGGAAAGCTGGTTTCACTGGAGCCAATGAAGTACGCATCACCAGTTGCTGTGAGGGCAAGGCACCTGTTGTAGAGAAAGCCAGTGTCCAGTTTGGTGTACTCTTTCGTCTGCATGTTAACAAGTCCCAGCTCCTACAACAAATGACACGCCTGTTTCAAAATCAGTGTAAAGACTGAACGATCAACTAAATACAGGTACTTGATTTGTCAGAAGGTAAAAAATCAATGATAAACCTCCAATAGTTTACTCAGAAGTGCATTACTACTGTCTTGATCAACAGACAAAGGGTTAACCGTTACGCATCGGGACGCGAACCGGCTCGTGTCACTCTCAACAGCCGTAGGCACTGAGCCGCGAACCGATTCGCGTCATCCTAAACGGCCAGCAGCTGCATGCACGTCAGCAGGGAAGTAGGTCACTGGCCAAGCTCGCGATGTCAAAGAGTTAAAGAAAAAAGTTATCAAAGTCAGGCTGACACATCACACTATGTTCAAACATTCTTACATAGTTCTGAGCGAGCAGAATATTTGACGAGCCAGCAGGATCAGCAACATAAGCCGTCTTGCCAAATGTCCACTGTGGACCGGCAAGTTCCGCTGGTACTGGAAGCACGTTAACATGATCGTCATCAGAAGCAACAAGGTAAAGGTTCCACCATTCCGACCGGTCACTAACGTACAGCAGCTTGTTGTCCGATGTCCAACCTGGCTCGATGGCACTTTCCTGGCTGCCAGCAACCTTCTTTTGTGTTTTCAGTGCAGCACCTGTTTCATCAATGCATGCCACCCACACCTCTGTGCTATCCCAAGGCTTTAAAAAGCAAAAACAAAAAATCCACATTTATATAGGCAATAATTATTCTTAACTATAATACATAGTAAGTGAAACAATGACTTCAAAACATCTAAACACCTGGATTATCAGGTACTAAATATAAATATAAAGCTAAAAAAAGATTAGCATCCAAATAACTAGAGAGGCAGAAGCCTCGATCCATGGCTCCCTTGTGACAAGGGTCAAGGTCATTCACAAGAGTATGTTTGTAAAGCTCTTATCACTATCTATCATCATGCCAAGTAAGGTGCCTCTGGTGTTCCAAGTTCCTGGCAATAGGTGTTGCCAATGTCTCTCATCATGCAAAGTTTGATACTGCTGGTTCTAGATTCTGACAAAATGCAAATATAAAATATTCCAAACAGACTGCTTTAATGACCTTGTCCTTGGGTCAAGGTCATTTAAATGGTATGTGTGCATAGGTCTTATCACTGTCTATCAGCACGCCAAGTTTGGCGCCTCTGCTGTTTGTTATTTCTGAGAAAATGATATGGTTTGAAAGGTCTTACGGTTTTTTATCAGCAAGCCAAGTTTGGTGCCTCTGCTATTTGTAGATTCTGAGAAAATGACAATGTTAAAGTTTTTCTGAACACACACACACACACCACACACACACACACACACACACACACCACACACACACACACACACACACACACGCGCACACACACGCACACACACACACACACACACAGACACACACACACACACACACACACACACACACACACACACACAGACGACGGAGGGTTATTACACAGACTCCCATTGTTACACAAGGGAGCCCAAAAATGTGACACCAGTATTTCAGTGCAAGCCTGCTCAAGGGCTATCTCTGCTTAATAAAAGAAAAGATATCTGAGTATCTAACCAAGCCCCTATGCAGAAAAGGCTATAAACCATTCAGCAATGCATAGACTAGAGACAGGCAGCCCCACAGCCGTCCTACCTTTTCCTCACAGGGGCTAGCTTTTTCACATAGGGGTTATGCTGACTGAATGCCAAGTATCTAGGGTTATGCATGATGAAAACACTAAATGTATGCTGACACTTTGCTAAGCCCCAGATATAAAAGTACAATCATATGAGAAAAGCTGGTGAGTTACAGGTGGACAGAAAACTACTCTCACCATGTTGGGATGGTTCCACTGAAACCAGCAGATTTGTTTTCCATCAGGGGATACTCGTGGATGACTGTAGAAATCAGCTCCATGGGCCTGCACAAAACTGTCAATTTTTATTTTTGTAATATTAACTAAGCTCTGAAATTGTGGAAACCATATCATATGCCACTCAGACAAACAGCCATAGACAATTTTCTACCTTCCAGTATGTTTCAAACAAACATAGAACACTTTTTAATTTTCAATACATGTACTTCTCAGTGTTGCAAAATGAATCCATGTCCATTAAGAATGGCAATAAAGATGAAACTGAAATTTCAAAAAGCCTACAAGCGTTCAGCAGTTATGATCTGACACAGATGCAACAGTGTGATTTTTCAGAGCACCTGTCTCAGGCTTGCATACCCTTGCACATAAAATACTGCCATAATCCAGCTATGCAACCAGCCAAGGATGCCCAAACCACCACAATGAACTACAGCAGCACAAGTCACTGTACACTGACCAAGACAGTCTGTTCCTTTGTCTGAGGGTTAATGGCCACTAGTGTGTTGACACACTCTTTTGCTTCACCTCTTTCCACAACCTCATGGTCTTCACGCACACAGTAGATGAAGCCTGTCTGAAACAGAATAAAACTGGCACATGTATCCATATCTCTTTGTAATCAAAAAAAATATCAAGAGAAAACCCAGAGTCCACACAATAACTACCACAATAAACCTACATTGTAAACTGCAATCCAATGACATAAAACAGTGAGAAAACCAAACCTGTGAGGAGAAAACTCCATCGGCATAGCGCCACTTTCTGCTGGTGACCGTCACAGGCTCGGGTTTTGCTGACGGAGATCGTTGCACATACAGCACCTGGTCTTCAAAGTTGGAGAAGTAGACTGCACCGTCATAGACAAAGAAGTCTCCACCACCGTATTCATGTACAGTTGTACGAGCATTGAAACCTGATGGTGTCCATTCCTGAATCTTGCCAGTCTGCTTGTTTGCCGAACAGACAACATAACGACCTTTCTCTTCAAAGTGGATTTCCGTCCAGTACACGTCATCTGCAAGAAGTTTAACCCATGAAAGGATGACAACGGTGTGGTTCACATGGAACCACACTTGACCAATATGTGTATTATTTATAGTCAATAATTTTATTCCTGAAAATCCCGGATGTAATAATAAAAATGGGTAATTAAGGTACGCCCTCCCTCCCGCAAGAGCTCAGGGTGCCTTACAGTCGAAACGCCCTCACTCACACAGAAACCAGAGACATACATAACAGCTCTGCAGAAACACACGCAACATTCCTCCACATATACATTTACCTACAAACACATACATGCAGCATGTGCAGCATAATACACAGCCTCTGCTGCCCCGACACACACACACACACACACACACACACAGAGGACCAGCAAGATGACGATGTGGCAGCAGCTATTGGTTGAGGCCGGGCAGTGAAGTGGTGGGTTTTCAGATCTTGCTTGAAGGATGGTTCTGCATATCTGATTAATACTGGGTGATCATTCCAAAGAGTCGGACCTGTGTCTGGCACTATACCACTTCTACCCACTACAGTCATCCTACTACTGATTTGACATCATCTTAAAATTCGTGACGCCGTGACACTGGAAGTCACTACTGTCAACAGAAAATCAAGATCTTAAAACTGCTTAAAACTGACCATATCACTAATATCCAACAAATCATTGCATTGTAAAAACGTAATGGATCAGAATGATCACAGATCCTGGCACCTGTTCGTTCTTTGTTGATGTCGACTTTCACCTCCAGCAGACCGACCCCACTTGTGGTCACAAGCTTACTGGAGACCGGCGATTTCCAGCTTCCGTATGGACTAATTTTCATATTTTACGAGTTGTGTACTGCTGATGCCCCGCCTACTGCAAAATGGAAGTTATAAGACCAAAGACCCCAGATCAGTTGCGCTATACTGGACAAGATAATATAAACATTCCAGTGGTATCAAGGTCCGATCCGAAGTGGGTATTTCCCTGGTCCGGTGGGGCCTATCACACGGATGCAAACGTATTTTTACAAAACAGTCAGATAAACAAGTGGATAGGCTACGTTTATCCACAATAAAGAAATTTTGTGCTTTTATAGAATAGTAATTGTAGTGTCTGACTTCAGAAGCGTCTGCAGGTTAGAAACTGTGGTGAAAATTAATCGTAAATTTGAGCTAGCTCTGCCGGAAGAATGTTTGAAAGCGAAAGTAGATTTATGTGCTCCATCTATAGAGATTGCATGCTAGCATCAATACATAGTTATTTACACTGATCGTGTCAGATGTTTGGGTTACTAAGCTAGCAAGTGATGGTAATCACTTGATTCATTTTTACCTGGGTATTATTCATACGAAACGACACCGGCGTGTAACCTTATAGTTGGCGCTTCGTTGGGATATTTATTTAGGTCAAGCAGACGACGTCAGTTTTGGAATGCGTCTAGGCGGGCGTGATAGTGGTAATACCTCCTACCAATAGTTAGCTCTCATGACGATTAGGTGTGCAATGGAGTGGCCTTTTCTTCAGTTCTCTGTGTGTGTGTGTGTGTGTGTGTGTAGGTGACTGATGTGCGTTAGGAAGGTCAGTTCTAGTCACTCCGTCACGTTGACTGAGCCTGAGTTGCTGTGCAACTGACTGACGGTACAAGGTTCCATGTCGTATGGCGATAGTGCGTAGTGTGTCCGATTTCACAAAAAAGGGCCAAACATGTGTTATTTGTTTGTTTTTACCGTTATTTAAAGTTTTACTGCAAACCCAGCCCAAACTGAACTTGAACTGACCCGCCCTAACCGGCCCTACCAGTTGAACCTCGCTCAGTCAGTCAGTCAGTCAGTCATCAAGTTTGACTGACTGACTGACTTCAAGTCAGTCAGTGTAACCAAAGATCCTCTATACAATTGAACATATTGATTCCAAGGTCTTTGATGATATTTATGACGTACATGCGAAAACAATGCAAGTTTGTGACGTAGACAACTGATTATTTAGAAGCACCGCAACTCAGTCAGTGACCTGGGTTAGGGATCCAAGCGAACAAACTTTTTGGTGGCTACATTTTTTGCGTGGTGGCTAAGCACAAGAAAACATCAGGCTAAGATAAGAAAAATGTCAGCGTACCTGAGCTGTACGATGATGTTTACTGGCTGAGCTTGACTGGTTAGAATGGGATCCCCTATGGCGCATGGTGAACCTCACCTCGCAGTTAGCGTTTGACATTTTCCACTGCCGAGCCACGCGCGCACTGTAGCTTGTATGGCTAAAGTGTATATTTTCTCGTATATTTTCATGGAGCGTTATTCAGCGTCAATTGTGTCCTATCATTATATAAATATTGGTGCAGTCACCACAGAGATATTAATGTGTTGATTTTTCCCTATCGTTGGATCGATGACCCTCGATTACAGGAGAGGGACATCGTGACTGGTGGATGAAATGTGCTTGGAGTACAAATTTTTAACTGGACCGGCCCCCGTAGTGTAGTGGTTAGCACTTCGGGCTATGGACCGGGAGACCCGGGTTCGAGTCCCAGCCGAGGCAAGCGGGATTTTTCCTACCTAGGTCGGCTCCTACCCAGAGTGGGTGTGCTATGGGCCCAATGGGGAGCTGTTGCCACACAGCCGAGATTCACACACTTCAGTCACGGGTGCGAC
>JACVVK020000013.1:3915000-3927500 GCA_018292915.2 Batillaria attramentaria | reverse complement strand
TTGGGACACAAGATAGCAGCTGAAACCATTGTGGTGACTGGTCGGCGTAAATGTTGTTCTACTTATGTAGAAGCGTACCTCGTAATGAGCAGACGACAAGTTATTTGGTTGTGGACTGAACAGCAACTAGACAGCGCTGAAAGGTGACTAGTGTTAGTGACTTTGTCGTATCGACGTGGAGTACAGAGATGGTAGCGTTAGACCAAACACAGTCATATTTTTCTACCATTAGACGCCGCAAAGTCACAAAAACGGTCGCAATTAAAATGGATCAAAAGGCAAACAGCCTTAGAGGTTTGGAAGCGGCGGTTCATTCCCCTCAGAACTTATTACGAACATATTATTACTTATACTGGTATTACTTATAAAGACTTTAACCCCGGTTTTCACTGCCGCCGTCGCAGCATTTCATGAATCGCACCAGTAGCCCCACTGTCAAATTAGTTAAAATGGTACATCTAAACTTTCCAGTAGCGGTTGGGGAAAAATCTCTCTATATGCAGTACAGGTTTTGATTCCTGTTTACACCAGAGTGATGTGAAGAGATGTTATCCGTGAGTGAACCGAAACGCGTCTGGCAGTGAAAGGGTGAAAAGGTGCGTCTTACACTGCTAAAGCCGGAATGTTAGCTAACACTGCCTAATCTTGAATCTCTGCATGCTGACATTATGTCAGCAGAAAGGCATTATGATGTGAGCACACCAAAAAATGGCTTTCGTTTATAGGCAGCAAAACCGTCAGGAGCAGGAACAACAACAACAAAAACAACAACAAAATTTCAGTATTTAAGCACAAAGGACATGCGATGAAAACCACAGTAAAGGAATTCACACATCAATGCCTGCTCTCTCACAAACTAAAGGAAAACAGTCGTACTGAACAGTGTAATAATGGAAGTCTCCAGCAGCTTGGTACTGTGTGTGTTCCACTATAAGTAGCTGACTCAGTTCTAATTTTTTTCTTCTTCTTCTTCTTCTTCTTCTTCTTCTCCCCCAACCCCAAAGGCGCCGTGAGCATGCTTACTGCATGGAAGTTCTTATACAAATGGCCAATCATCATCATCATCATCATCATCATGACTGCCACGCGCTGGATACCGCCGGTTGAGCACTGGTTGTCCCGGCAAAAGTGCAGTTCGTCAATTTTTTTTTAATGGGAAACCCAAGTTCTGAAGCACATCGTGTCTAGGAAACACCGTTCGTCTTCTGTTCCATCAATACCCCTCACCTCAGCAGGGTGGCTGTACTTAAAGATCTGCTGCATTTACAAAAAGTTAAAAAATGTTAAATACTGTTAACAGTCAACTCGTGTCAGTTACACGGTTTTCAGCGGGCCTAAAAGCCCAATAAAACTGAGCTTGAATTAGCCAGTGTGGTTTCGAACACCGCCGACAGTGGAGTATCACTGTGTATTGTGCAGTGTGGAGGGTTCCGCTAATGTGATGAGTGCGTAGCGATTAAACTGAGTTGTTTTGCAAAAGCAAAAGTACATTGAACTATACGCGTTCCAGTTTTAAGGGCTTTAAGAAAATAGTCCAACTGTGACAGAGTTCACCGTGCACAGTCAAAAGATTACTTTTATGACTGATGGGGCAGATCTATAAGTCAGTACTGGTAGCATACCATTATCCGACGCGAAATGGCTGGGTCAGGCCGCGCGACAGGCCTTCAGTAGAACTCCGGCTCAAAGTAGTCGCAGCCTCCACTCAGGTAGATATGACAGATGCGGTTTGGATCAATGCGGAAGTTGTAGTCAACGTAGCGCTTACGATTCACGAAAACCTAGAAGAAAATCAGTTCCAGGCAATGTACTCTCATGAGAAAATATCACACACACACACACACACACACACACACACACACACACACACACACCGTGCAGACTCTCACACACCAAACTCATGAGAAAATGACAAAATCAGGTGTGGATTTTTGGTGTGTGTGTGTGTGTGTGTGTATGTGTGTGCGTGTGTGCGTGTGCGTGTGTGTGTGTGTGCGTGTGTGCGTGTGCGTGTGTGTGTGTGTGTTTCCACACACACACACACACACACACACAAACGCGCACGTGCACACGCACACCCCTCCCCCATCACCACCACCAAACCATCGTCACCACCACCAAACCATCGTCACCACCACAACCACCAACAGCCACAAACTAGGATGTTACAGAACCAGAAGAAAAGTCATGGTGCGAGACAGACCAGCTGTATATATATAGTCCTCGCGTCTCACCACCCGGCGTTTCCGATACTGAACATCAACGTTTTCTATTTCGTATTCTATTTCGATTACACTTTGTTACACGGAATTTTTCACTTGAAATGAAGAGAACCCTATCACGGAGAAATCAATGGACTGGCGTTTTTCCCCGGAGCTATGCCGCTCAATATCATAGCTCCCTCAGGGGCGCCGGAACCGGGGGGGGGGGGGGGGGGAGGGGGGGCGGGGGGGGCAGCTCCCCCCCCCCCTGTACCCAAGCAGGGGGGACAAGAGTATGTTTTTTGTCCCCCCTGGAAAATCAGGTGACTATGGCAAGAGGGGGGGGGGGCAAAGCCATGGTCTTGCCCCCCCTCCCCCTCCCCCTCTTCCTGCTCTCTCCCTCATCCCACCCAACAGAGAACTCAGTTTAGCCGTTGCATGAAATATCAAAACGACTTGGCAGAAAGTCGTCTGATAATCACTTCAAGGGTCGTTCATTTTGATTATCCCCCCCCCCTCACCCCACCCCCGAGCCAAGAAATCTACTACTGAAGTCTGCAGGGGTCAGTGATACTGCGTTGAAACAGTTCGCCCCCTTGTGTCATTTGCACCTACTGTAAATGCACTGCGACCGTCTAAACAACATAGCGATTACACCATTACCACAAGGTAACCCCAACCCTAAATCAAAACCTAACCCTAAACCTAACCCTAAACCGTGACCGATCTAAGCAAGCGAAGTCTACTACTGAAATGAGCATGGCTGCGTTGGAATAGTTCGCCCGATACGGCCCACGGATGCAGACTATGCTAAACGAGCGTCGGGAACGTCACATACGAAGTGACCCTCCGCCCTGTCTGCACTGAACTTGGAAGAATCAGAAAACAAAACGAAATAATAATCAATCGAAATGCTCGTACAAAACCCGCAACCAGCGACAAACACCCGACGCCAGCCGTGACATGGGCGTGACAGCGCGGCAAACGGCCATTGTCAACCCACGGGTATTTTTAGACAGGAAGTGCCAGAAACGTGCATGAATGAGTTCGCGGAATCGATTGTGACCCGCCCATCCCTGTTCCGGGCCCGTCGCTTCTCCAGGTCCCTGCGACGACGCCCAAATCGGGCTAGCCGAGACCGAGCCCAGTTCTCTCCCTTGCCGGCCACAACAAGCACGCAAAAAATGCATGCATGCTGCAGGTCTGTGTATGCATGCGGGACAACTCGTGCAGGCAATAATCTCTTAACAGGCTGAAAATGCACTGTGCTTGTGAATGCGACAGTTTCCCCCGCTTCTGTGCACACTGTGAAATAAACGGGGACCTCAAAGTTGTTCGCAACTAGTGTCCACTTGCCTTGTCACCGAGCGTTTACATTTTTTCCTTCTTAGGTATCACTTAGCTCGGCTCGTTCTCGGTTAGCCCGATCTGGGCGATGTCGCAGGGACCATAGAGAAGCGACGGACCCGGAACAGGGATGTGACGCGCCTTGCTGTCTTTACTTATGACAGACTCGATAATAGACCTGCTTGTTCAATCAGGCTGAGCCGGGTTTTTTTTGTGCTGTATATAGTGTGTCGCCTCGGGCCTCATATGCCCGGTCCTAACCCAAATCCAATCCCCAACAAAACTGATGTGAAAACCTGACGCCATGGTCACCACTACTGCTACTATTACCACATGACTGCATGTTAAATGAGACCACTTGTTAAAATCTGTATGTATGGCTGTCAATATTAATTTTTCGGACTTATGTTGTCAGTTTCATGCGACAACGTACCAGCATGAACATTCTGCACGCCGGCACTGAGATAATGACAACGGTATTTGTCAGTACCATTGCGCAGGATGAAAATGGTGTGTGTGTGTGTGTGTGTGTGTGTGTGTGTGTGTGTGTGTGTGTGTGTGTGTGTGTGTGTGTGTGAGTGAGTGTGAGTGTGTGTGTGTGTGTGTGTGTTTATGTCTCGCGGGGCTGGAATGCAGTGACAAGTCTCTCTGTGTGCGAAGAATACTAGCGAGTACTGCAGCTATACTCCGGCGTTTCGCGTGGCACGGTACACGTAGATACATTTAGTAGAATGTAAAGGACTGCCAGTGTATTACTGTTATTTAACAAAAAAATGTTTTGTCTGTTGGTCTCTACGGCGTGTTTTCAGCCTTTCTGGTGTTCTGACTTGGAAATGTTCAGCCCACCAAATTTGAAAAATAAAGTCCGAAATTTAAATAGCTGAGCTGACCCTTCGCACCACGTGATTGTAATGTGTTATGTCCGTGGGGTGAGAGAGAATGCGTGTTATTCACGTGAGCGTGCGTGTTGGGTCTAGTTCGCAGCGCTTTGAGGCCGATTCATGGAATGGGATAAAGCGCCTATACAATACTCATTATTACTATTATTTATTATTCAGGGGCGCCGGAACCGGGGGGGGGGGGGGGCAGCTGCCCCCCCTGTACCCAAGCAGGGGGGGGGGGGGCGAAGGAGTATCTTTTTGCCCCCCCCCCCCACTGGAAAATCAGGTGACTATGGCAGAGGGGGGGGGGGGCAAAGCCATGGTCCTTAGCCCCCCCCCTCCCTTTCCCTACCTCCCCTCTTCCTGCTCTCTCCCTCATCCCAACCCAACAGAGAACTCAGTTTAGCCGTTGCATGAAATATCAAAACGTCTTTGCAGCATCTGAAGGCCCCCCCCCCCCCTCCCCGCTTTTCACTTTCTCCGGGCAACGTCCTTCCTTTCACTGGCTCTGGCGTCTCCCCCCACCCCCCCCCCCCCCCCGCTCTGAGATTCTGCCCCCCCCCCCATCTTCCGGCGCGCCCTGTTATTATATGTGTGGAGACTGCGGAATGGACAAAACATTTTTTCATAACAACAACAAAAACAAAAACAAAAACAAAAACCCAACAAACCCCCCTCCAAAAAAACAAACAAACAAACAAACAAACAAAACAAAGACAAAACAACAACAACAAACATACAAACAAACCGAAGTCAAAAACTAACAGACAAATACACTGGATTTATCCGCCACGTACTCTGATGCCGTGCTGAAGCATGACAAGGGCCAGCTCAAACTGGTCCTCAGGCTCGAAGGGAAAGCAGGGCTGGTCCCACCCAACAGAGAACTCAGTTAGCCGTTGCATGAAATATCAAAACGTCTTGCAGCATCTGAAGGCCCCCCCCCCTCCCCACCCCGCTTTTCACTTTCTCCGGGCAACGTCCTTCCTTTCACTGGCTCTGGCGTCTCCCCCCCCCCCCCCCTTTCTGAGATTCTGCCCCCCCCCCCAACATCTTCCGGCGCCCCTGTTATTATATGTGTGGAGACTGCGGAATGGACAAAACATTTTTTCATAACAACAACAAAAACAAAAACAAAAACCCAACAAATCCCCCCCCAAAAAAACAAACAAACAAACAAACAAACAAAACAAAGACAAAACAACAACAAACATACAAACAAACCGAAGTCAAAAACTAACAGACAAATACACTGGATTTATCCGCCACGTACTCTGATGCCGTGCTGAAGCATGACAAGGGCCAGCTCAAACTGGTCCTCAGGCTCGAAGGGAAAGCAGGGCTGGTCTCTCTCCTCGTCGCCCCAGTCTCCCCCATCCCGCGTGTTGCGCACCACCACCTGCTCGTCAAAGCGGGGGTTGAAATGGAAGGCAATGTCGTCACTCTCGTTGTCGGGACCACACTGGAGGTTGATGGCAAACCTGAAAGAGTTCAGGGCCCGTATGTAAAATTCGAGGTTCGGGCTTTTAGCCCGGGCTAGAGTCTAACATCGAACTAAACTAGCTCTAGATTAAATTTTCTGTTCCTTTTTGTTTTAAATCAAGAAGCAGGCCCATTTCAGCAAGGTGCCTAAGCCGTTATAGAAGGATTTTTTTTCTTCCATTCTTCGCTTCCATTTTTATTTAATTTTGCTTTTGGGTTTCTTTTGTCCTAGTCTGGGTTAGGTCCGTAGCCGTGGGTTAAATTAACCTCGACTTTTACATACGGGCCCTGCTTATAAGATGTGAAAAGGCTTTCCTGCTTTTGTCTTTAGTGTTCACCCTTACTGACCCAAGGATAGACAGGCAATCTACTTTCTGTGACGGTTGGCAATTTTTTGTTGTTGTAAGTGGTCTAGAGGTAGTTGGAAACGGCTGACTGAACACTGACAATGCTCAGTGTCAAATCAATTTACATGATTACGGAAATGACTCTCTCTCTCTCTCTCTCTCTCTCTCACTTGTCCTCGTCGTCGTCTGGCGCCCCCTGTATGACCACCCAGTTCCCGGGTTCCAGGTTGCCTGGCAACTGATCCACAAACGGGACCTCCTGTAAAATGTGACAGACGATGATTAGTCTGAGCTCGCCGACGCGCCGGACATAATTATTCTGACAGGCACAAGGCAGACAGCCGTCACAATCGCCTTTCAATGGGCTATTTTGTCCCCCACACTACACCACATTGTGATATAAACTATTCCCTAGTGAGCCATCTGAAGGATGTTGATTAATATTTCAGGAAATCTAAATGTAGTCGTGCGCGGACTTTTGCGTTGTGAAGCCCTCTCTCTCTCTCTCTCTCTCTGTAAAGTTTCATGTTCCAGATTAAGTATGTTCGATCAGTTTGCTGTTTATTTGTTTTTTTTTGTTTTTTTTTGTTTTTGTTTTTTCAAAACTGTGGCGGCAAGATTGGACCAAAACTTCCACCGCTTTCAAATAAAGTTATTTCAATCTCTCTCTCTCTCTCTCTCACCGTGCGCGCTGTGCACTACAATTATTAGAACGTTATACTGAACGTAGGGTGTTCTAGCCTCTCTTTCTTACATCTTCATTGAGAAACAAACAGAAATAAGGCGCACTCTACCCCAAATAAACCCGAACAATTAGCAACAATATAAAGAAAAAACACACAAACCCCCCCCCCAAACCCCCCCCCCCCACACACACACACACACACAAAACACAAACAAAACCAGCCAACAATAACAACAACCGTAACAAAAACCGGGCCAGTCCTTACACTCAGTGGGCAGACTGTACATGTGACAATGGTCTGCTGTTTAAATTAGCGACTCCACTCCTGTCAACCGGGCGAAAGTGTCGAGCCGCCAGAATTCAGCCAATCGCGTAACGCGGCAAAATGAGCAGAACACATGGCCGCACGGTCTGGCGAACATTTTGCCAGACACTACAACGTGGCAAGTACGTGTAGTTTGATATGACTGAAACATGGAAAGAAAGCAGTGAGCCCACTGACGTCATTTGAGGAAAAAGACCATGACGTCACTCTTTCATCTTGAAATCACTCCTTTTCCTCATTAAAAAAATGACGGCAAGGACGTACTGTGTTTTGCCAATTCACGGCAGAGTAAAGGGGTGGGGCTTTGGCCTCGGGGCTTGCCGGGAGTGGAGTCGTCTATTTACAACAGGTACTGACCACTCGGCGGAGCAGCTTCACTTCGTACATGTAGGCGTCTCCACACACGTTGACCGCTTTGATGCACTCGATATCGTTCCCGCGCCTTGAACTTGGCCACCTTCTTTCCGTTGGCGTATACCTGTGACGAATATGAACAACATGCATACTTCACATTTTTTTCACAAGTTGCCACACAAGCTTCTTGAAGAAACTGGAAGGCGAACATTTTGTCCGTTACGGAGCTACAAAGTGCAAGGATGTTTTGTGATTGAAGTGGTCGACTGCCCACCCAGACACCCGAAACGTCCCTTTTCACCCTGTGGCCTCCAGTGTTCAAGAAATGATGCGTTCACTGGGACCTACTTTCCATGTGTGTGTGTGTGTGTGTGTGTGTGTGTGTGTGTGTGTGTGTTCGTGTGTGGTTGCGCCCTGACCTTATGGCATTGCAATTCTCCCCCCCCCCCCCCCTATTTTTGTCTAAATTTTATTCCTTTTTTTTTTTTTTTACTACCTTATTATCCCTTTCAGGAAATTCGGGCTGCCTCCCCCGAGGGAAGCGCGTCGCCGCGGTGCAGCGCCACCCAATACCTATCCTATATATTTTACAATATTGCTGGGGGAGGAAAGCCGGATAACCCGGAGAGAAACCCCCGATGAGCAGCCCGGCAGCCAGGAAAACCGGCATCACATATCACAAGCTCGACCTGGGCTCGAACCCACGCTTCATCGCCATGACATTGGTGACGCGCTGCCTATCAGACCACCGCTCACTTCGCTAGTTCCCTTTTTACCGCTTAGAACTGTTATCAACCACTAGGTTATAGCGCTATATATAAGTACTGTCATTATTATTATTTCTGCCGCGACCTCTACAAAAAAAAAATACTTGTACATGGAACAAGTAGCAGGTCCTCGGGAGTTTGGCGCAATCCCTGACCTACACACAGACCTCGGTTACCATTTGATACATCCGACAGGTTTGGTGCACACATATTTGCTAACAACTGAGTTTCTTGAACTGCTGTGTGCTGCAGGCGCATTTTAAAGTACAGCAGCAGATCAGGCGGAACTGGGACTACGATGATGATGATGGCCATGACGGTGGCGATGATAATGATAATGATGATGATTGTCTTATTATTTTGTGTCTTAGTGCCGCTCTTTCAGTTGTCAGTCGTGACTTGGAGCGATGGTGAACGCCACATCGTGACAACATAACAGGCTAAGTTTGGCATGTTTTTTCTTGTGTTTGCGTCATATGTCATTGATTAAACCATAACAGCCAAAGTTTCAACTGCTAACGAAAACCTTCTTCCAGCTGGTGCAAGATTTTTTTTTGTCAATATTTAACGGCTGTCAAGGAACTCCTCCTATCTCTCAGACTGGAAGCGAAGACAGAACAATGTCTTCTATTTTGGCACAAACCACGCGCGTGCTGTCTCCTGCTGATTTTATGTACGCTATGATCGGATCAATCCGAGGAGTTCATCGTGGTATTAACTAGGCTTTCTCAGAGAACCTTACACGTCAAGCGAGTGATAATGATTTTTTTACGTCTGTCTTCCAATTAATCTTCACTGAACATTTTCTCTCTTAATAATCACATTGAAGACTAAGAGTGGAAGAATATGGAATTGTAATCAGTAATACTAATAATGAATATGTATATAGCGCTTATACTCTTAGCACTTACAAAGTTAAGAAAAATAAGATAAAATAAAATAAAATGGCATGAAATAATGCCAGATAAAAGACACAATAAAAGATACACAATAAAAGACACACCGTGCAATAAAACAAAAAAAAAACACAGCAATTGTGGCACACACACACACACACACACACACACACACACACACACACACACACACACACACACACACACACACAAGCGCAGAGTTCTGCCAATCCCTCATTACTCCTGAGAACAGGTGTGTTTTGACTACAGTTTTAAAAGTGGGAACCGAATCTATATGCCAGCCTTAGTATGTTTTTTGGAAGAGAGTTCCAAAGAGTGGATCCGTGGTGCGAAAACGACCCCTGCCCATATGTCTTTGTATAACCGAGTCGAGCTTTCCGTCAACTAATTTTCTGTTTTCTCCGTGTCAACAAGATAAACATAGTTACATCTACAGTGAAATGAAGAATGAATATGAGACTATTTAGAGTTGTATCGTTTAAGTCCTGCTAAACCTACACAGACTAGCTGTTCAGAGTGTGAGCCGGAATGACAATTGTCCAAGCGACCTTTTCGTTTACTGGTCCTTTGGACAGCTTTGCCGGTATTAATTTGCATGTACACTCGTATTACACCGAGTAAGACGGATACACATGACAATATAGAACATAGACCATGCGTGTTGAGAAGTCGACTTATATGCGACAAACCAAGTTCTTGCTATTCTCCGTGCAGACGCACATACTCCACTACCGCTCCGCAATCAAGATGTTTCACACCTATCAATCACTTTCACGGATTTTCATGCCGCTGGTTTATTCTGACCTTGAACTTGTTCTTCTTGGCGAGGATCTCGACCTCGAAGGGCACAAGGTCCTGCATGGCTCTGGGCAAGGCGTGGCGCTCCTCCGTCTCCCACTCGCCGTCCTGCTTGGAGTTGAAGACCACCTCCCCCTCGTCTCGCCTCGGGTTGAAGTGCAGCGCGATGTCGTCATCACAGCACGTGCCCTTGATCAGGTTCACAGCGAACCTACCGGTCAAGGGAAGGGTGGATTACTTCGGTTTGTAGGGGGTTTTTCGTTTCGTTTCGTTTTGTGTTTTTGTTTTTCTCAGTTACTGTTTTGCACGGCGCGCGCGCGCGCATGTGTGCGTGTGCGTGTGCGTGTGTGTGTGTGTGTGTGTGTGTGAGAGAGAGAGAAAGGGGGGGTTTCGTTGTCTGTTTTTGTTTTGTTTTTTTTTTTTTGGTTATTTTTCGGTCAGTCCCTACCCTACCCACTTAAGGAAGTAGGGGAGCAGGGATAACTGACCTGACCTGGGCTTTTCATTCTGTATTCTGAGCTCGCGAACTGAGAGAGAGAGAGAGAGAGAGAGAGAGAGTTCTGTCCTTTCCCTCGTTGCCTCGTTACTGGTATTTACCCTTCCTCGACGGAAAAGGATGCTAACGTTAATGCCCAAACACAAACAACAACCAGCCTAATTACCAAGCGGATGGAGGACGTACTAAACTGTCACCGGCGTTTGCGTGTCGTGACATGACTACAAAGGACATCAATTCTGGTGTTCGAAGCACCGTGCTGTCGCTTAAGAGTACTTCAAATAATGTACGTTTGATTTAGTCTTCAAGGCAAACAAAGTGCACGACACCAACGTACACATAATCATGCCTTGTCCGTCGAGGGAAATTCTCTGCTATTCAGTCCCTAAGATTCATTTCCGTTGCGGTGACGGTGGAGAGAAGCCGGTACAGCTGGGTGGGTGGGTCAATACTTAACAGTGTTCATTGATTTATAAGTCACCCAGTCGTGTCACTATTCGGTTGGCTAAGAATGTAGGACGGCGGATAATGTAGAACTTTAACTCTGGTAATTCATGGTGATCGACACGCGACTCGAAACTCGGTGAGGTTTGAAAAATGTAAGTCACGCCAGTCCGGGAAGGGGGAGAGGTGGGAAAGGCGGGGGAAGGGAGGAGTTTGCCACAGAGAGAGAGAGAGAGAGAGAGACAGAGAGAGACAGAGAGAGAGAGGAGAAGATGATGATGATGATGATGATGAAATGTTTATTAGGATAATACTTGTAGGCATCTCTGTCTATTTTACAAGTAAACCGCACTACATTTCACCATAATAGGAAAACACAAAACAAACATTATAACCAAAAGATAAACAGTCTACACTACCGAAAAGGTGAAAAAAGAGCAAGGGTTGGGGGGGGGGGGCAGTAGGGTTGGCCGTGTCAACTGGAACAAACTGATTTAAAGCAAGAAACACTTCGTGTGAAAATAAACCACACCTCAATAACATAACTACATGTATATACTCTGGTTGATCGTGACTTTAATCACGAAGGTTTTCTACCGCCCCAGAAAACTGAAAGTAGATTACAATGTATGGTAATCATGCCCTTCCGATGCTTAATCAGTGACTTACTTGTTCCCCTCAGGGTAGAAAAATCCTTTGATGATCACCAAGTCATTTTTCTCCATCCCTTGCGGAATTTCCTTGATGAAGTCGTCCGGCTGTGACATCAAGAAAAAAACAATCTCTGCAAGATTTTTCCCAGACTGGCGCACTTTCAATTCGCCTAAATAGTAGACAGACTTTAAATTATCTCGGTACTGTTGTTGGTTGTCTCTTTCATTATACTGAGCAATGTAGTTTTTATCGGATTTTTTATCGGTACTCATTTTACTCGGCTCCCTGACTTATTACTTGTTTATATGGCTGCCTGTGGTCTGTCCTTGCAGGTTTTTTTGTTGTTGTTGTTGTTGTTGCTGTGATCAGTCAGTCTGAATGAGGAGTGAAGGAGCAGGCGAGAACGTGTGTGTGTGTGTGTGTGTGTGTGTGTGTGTGTGTGTGTGTGTGTGTGTGTGTGTGTGTGTGTGTGTGTGTGTTGTGCAGAATTTTAATGCATTGTATTACATTGTCGTTGTACGTTTTGAGCAGACATTTAATTTCCCCATGAGGATGACTAAAGTATTTTATCTAAATACCTAACAGTAAGTAGGGTTCAATGGACCCGCAATTTCGCATTCTGCTCACCACGACTGCATGGAATTGTAGGTGAATCAAGCAGACTTGAATGCACAAACACAGAAATAAACAAAAGGTTGTAGTAGAAAATGCCGAACAAAAACGAAATGTCGTTAACTTTCCGTTATGGCAAGACATGACAATGAATTTCTGGATCGACAAATAAACCCTTTGACTGGGCATT
>JACVVK020000013.1:3910000-3912500 GCA_018292915.2 Batillaria attramentaria | reverse complement strand
TACCATTAGAGGTGTTTGTCTCCGAAAGTCCTGGAAAGGGTTTAATCTGCTGTCGACGTCCAGACAGGAGGACCCACGCGTCATTACTGTAGTAATTAGCTTTTTATCCCCACTGGATAACAGCAGTACGGTGTGATTAGCAACTCTTTGAAACGACAGGAAACAGGTGCACGTACGCGGACGTCATCCGCTCAGACATTAATAAGGAGAAAGGTAGATAAACGAGCGAGAGAGAGAGAGAGAGAGAGAGAGATTGTTGGGGGGGGGGAGGGAGAGGAGGAGGTGGGCTGTTTTCGCTTTCCCAACAGAACAGATTTACGTCGGCAACCCTAGACTTGTGTTTCAGTGTTTGCCAAGGCCGAAACAAAAACTGAAGAAAGCCTTCAGCATTGAAAGAGACACCCTGTTGTCGTGTAGGCCTTTTTACTTCCTCTGGTCCTTTGTCTATGTAAGTTGGGCCTTTAAGTGCATGGTAAAACAACAAAAGCAAAACATCAAAAAACAAAACGGGAAAAAAAGCGGCAAGAAAGAGAAAAACAACAAACAATAAAAAAAAGAAAAGAAAAAAGGCAGTGGCGAATGAATGGTGCACATGACATTCAGGAGAGTTTGCTGCTTCTTGTTGTTGTTTTTGTTGTTGTTAGTGTTTTTTTGTGTTTGCCTGTAAGGTACTAGAAGGTTCCGTAGTGATGTGATGGTTATGACGGTAATTACTGAGAACACCGTACTGAGATTGTATCGATAATTACCCGTCTGCGTCGTCCTTGACCATTCCGCGAACTCTCACTGACTGTCCAACTTTCAGGCCACCCGGGAACTGACCAGCAAACGGAGCCCGCTGCACCACACACACACACACACACACACACACACACACACACACACACACACACACACACACATGAAGTGTGGACAACTAAACGCCAAAATCCCAGCATTCTTACGCCATCTTCCTGATTAAAGGTCTGCAACCTCAAAAAAAAGCCACAAACAAAATACAAAACAGAACTGCCCGGCTGTGCAAAATGCACAGTCAACGCTGTCACAGTGACAGAGTTTTCAGCGTCCCTAAAACCCTATAAAAGCCAAGTGCCGCCTGATTTCACAGCTCAGGTTGCGTTTTGACATTGAGCGAGAAAGAGCGCAGTGGCCAGTCTTCTCGTGCAGCACTGACACAACACCCGCTAGGCACTGTAGCGATGTGTCTCGCTCGGTGACCAAAAGCACAATGAATTCACCGCAAACTCACGCTCTGGTTTTATGAGGGTCCCGGAAGCGCTGAAAACTCTGCAACTGTGACAGAGTTGCCTGTATAATACACAGTCGCAGGAGTCATAATGTTTGCAGCTTTTTGTTCAGATTGCAGACCTTTAAGTGTCTAAGTTGTGTTCGTCTGTCGTCGTAAGTGACAATCGAAGCAACTACAGCAGGCACAGACTGACCGAATGATGAACTTACAGGCTAGAAGTCCCGAGTATATATCAGTAAAAATGGCGTTACTGCAGCTGTGATTCCTGTCAGATAGTCCCAGCAGATCGTGCTTTTGCATAAACATTACTTGCTTCTGGATTGTGACAATACGTTAAGATGATTTTATAGCTGGGTTTATAAGCATCACAACCCCTCCCTTCCTCCCCCCTCCCCCCACCCTCCTCTCCCACACCTTCCACAAAGTTAATGACAACCTTGTTTTTGTTTGTTTGTTCTTCTTGTTGTTGTCTGACTGGTTGCTTGCTTGCTTTTTACGTTTGTTTCGGGAGTGTTTGTTTTTGTTTTGTTTTGATGATGATGATGGTGATGGTGGTGATGGTGGTGTGTGTGGTGTGTGTGTGTGTGTGTTTTCTTTTGATTTACCGATTCTTTTCCGGATTAGACTCAGCCAACTCACACAACTGTTCTGCACCACAGCCTCATTTGTTTGTTCTCCTTGTTGTTCTTTGGCTGGTTGCGTGCTTGCTTTTTGCGTTTGTTTTGGGAGTGTTTGTTTTTGTTTTGTTGGGTGGATTCTTTTTATTTTTATTTATTATTATTATTATTTTTTTTTTTTTTTTTTTTGGGGGGGGGGGGGGGCTATTGATTTCCTGAATTGTTTTTTTTCACATGAAGCTACGGGGCGCACCCAGCACTCTTCTCCTATTGGTCGGATGACGTGTTTCCGCCATATTTGACCTAGGTGACGCCATGTTTGATCGTCTGCTACAGTGTGCATCGATTCATGACGATTTTGTTATCTGTCAAAACTTCTACCGTTGAAAAATAAGCCAAAAGGATCATCATCATCATCTGTCCAGTGAATCGATGCGCACTGTAGCAGACGATCAAACATGGCGTCACCTAGATCAAACATGGCGGAAACACGTCATCCGACCAATCAGAGAAGAGTGCTGGGTGCGCGCCCGTAGCTTCATGTATTTTTTTCGGATTTGGCTCATGCAACTCACACAGTTGTTCTGCACGAGAGCCTCGTAGTACTCCGCCCCGTCTGACAGGTGAAGGAACT